>JAHWFP010135417.1:0-37137 GCA_023313725.1 Lithobius niger | reverse complement strand
ATCTTTATTTGCCTTATCACTACTATCATCTTCCTCTATCTTTATTTACCTTATTGCTACTATCATCTTCCTCTATCTTTATTTACCTTATTGCTACTATCATCTTCCTCTACCTTTATTTGCCTTATTGCTACTATCATCTTACTCTATCTTTATTTGCCTTATTGCTACTATAATCTTACTTTATCTTTATTTGCCTTATTGCTACTATCATCTTCCTCTAGTTTGTTTTTCTTCTTTCTGCATCGTCATCATTGGTGTTCGAGTTAAGTCTGGTATTCCTGTATCTTTTGCAATTCTATTCATCTTTGTTTTTTCTTCTCATCACTTTAATGGTGGTAATATCTAACTCCGAACATTTTCAGTAGCATAAGCCATCTCCTTCGTTCGTTGGTATTACGTTTTCGCAGTCTTGACACCGTGACATATTCGTTCTTGTGTGACAATGTCTGACGTCATTTTTTTTAGTGACTTTGTTCGATAAATAATGGTGTAAAAATTTCGGCCCGAATTTGAACCACAATCAGTTCGATGGATTATGAGACAATATCGCACATAGGTCACTCACATTACAGTGGAAATCCCCTTAATAAACTATTAAGTTACTACCTGATTATCCTTCCAAATTACCGGAGTTCTCCGGAAGTTGTCTATATAACTAAGATCATAATATTTGTTTGTTTGTTTGTGTGTGTGTCGCCAGATTACCGAGATTCCCACTAATAATTCTTATTTCTTTTGTTCGTGGGAATCTCGATAATCTTATTTCTTTGGTTTGTGCGTCCGCAGTGGGAATTTCGATAATCTTATTTCTTTTGTTTGTGAGTCCGCAGTGGGAATATCGATAATCTTATTTCTTTTGTTTGTGCATCCGCAGTGGGAATCTCGATAATCTTATTTCTTTTGTTTGTGCGTCCGCAGTGGGAATCTCGATAGTCTTATTTCTTTGGTTTGTGCGTCCGCAGTGGGAGTCTCGATAATCTTATTTCTTTTGTTTGTGAGTCCGCAGTGGGAATATCGATAATCTTATTTCTTTTGTTGGTGCGTCCGCAGTGGGAATCTCGATAATCTTATTTCTTTTGTTTGTGCGTCCGCAGTGGAAATCTCGATAATCTTATTTCTTTTGTTTGTGCGTCCGCAGTGGGAATCTCGATAATCTTATTTCTTTTGTTTGTTGGTATCTCTGCCAAACGGAATTGGCTGTATAAGGTATGACGGAATTGTCTGTATAAGTAATGATTCGAACTGTGTTTTAAACAAAGAGACACAGTACTGATGACGTCACAATATTTTCATGCAAACAGCATCTAGGCCTCTTTGTCTCTTAAGCCTTGATCTAACTAAATCTAATGAAAGCTTGGGCGACTGCTAATGGGAAATCGCAGGATTTTAATGCAAATGATCTAACTAAATCGAATGAAAACTTGGGCGACTGCTAATGAGAAATCACAGCATTTTAATACAAATGTGAAATCACAACAATGCTCCATAAAACCGGCAATATACTGGGGGCTGCCCTAGTAGTTATAATCATCATCATCATCATGATCGTAATATTTGTTTGTTTGTGGCTATGTCCGCGATATTCACGTCCCTTCCGAAGTGGGAATCTCGATAATCCGTATATCCATATCCATATATCTATCAAATGGAATTGTCTGTATAAGTAATGATTCGAACTGTGTTATAAACAAAGACACACAGTACTGATGACGTCACAATATTTTCATGCAAACGGGATCTAGACCTCGATGTCTCTTAACCCTGGATCTAACTAAATCTAATGAAAGCTTGGACGATTGCTGATGGAAAATCACAGTATTTAACTGCAAACGTGAAACAATAAACAATGCTCCATAAAATCAGCCATATACTGGGGGCTGCCCTAGTTAAAATGTACAATAATAATTTTGCGCAAACTAATTGCTTGAAGTTTAGAAAAGTTGTATGAACATACAATAAAAGGATACAAAATAAATAATACACATGATACAGACAATTGATTTCGTTTCAACATTCAGGTTCTAAAAAGAGTTTCAATTTCAATTCATTTTTGTACCATACTTATCATAGCACTTTGAAACAATAAATCTATGCTTGGTTTGCCTAAGTCTAATTATTTTCTCATCATTGCAACGTTTACATGTGTTATTAAAGTAATTTCATGTTATACTATTCCGATCTCTAAGTGTGTATATTTAAAAAAAAAAATTTTCAAATATCGTTCTTTACTGCTGACATTGCTCAAAGTTTCTGAAAAATTTGCGTGAACAGCAATATAGTACAGTTTACATACTGTAACAAATATATGAATAATAATAATAATAATAATTTTTTTTATTTCAATAACAAATTGCTGTTAAAATAAATTGCAAATAACAAATTGCAATCATCGAAGCTGTAATACAGCTTGTGTGAGTTCATACATGAGATATCTTATTCACAATTTAAAGTCATAATAATAATAATACCTTTATTTCAAATTACTATTACAATATAATCCTCGAAGTTACAAAGAAAAAATGCAACTTGTGTAAGTATGACACCTAATAATTTTCACTCATTATCGTATTATTCTTATGGTGTACACAGGAAGCCCGAATAATAATAATAATAATTATTATTAATAATTTTATTTCCAAACAGTTACAAAAACGTAACCCTCGAAACTGTAATAATGCATTTTGTGCGAGATTCATACACAATAATTCTGAACAATACAAATATTAATTACGTCACCATATACACGTCACTATACATGCGAAGATTGCAAATTAGTAACATAAACGCCTTTTTTTTTTTACATTATCGAAATTCAATACATTAGCAAACAATTTATACAATTTATTTTCATGGTTTATAAGTCTATGTTTTATCCATTTAATTGTTTATTCTTAAATTTATATTTTTTATTTTTTATTAAGAAAGATGAGCTCCATTATGCTCTTCTTAAACAGCTCTTTATTCAAGCAATTTAATAAATATTTTGGAATTTCATTGAATATATTAGGAATAAAATACTCTCGTCTTCTCTTACCATAACTATTTTTCCAAGCCGGTAATTTATAACTATTCTTTATAGATCCTGTTTTACCCGATTCATATATTTTTACCTTAAATTTATTGTCAAAGTAATACTTTGTTAATATAACTAAATTTTTTATTTGCCTTATTTTCATAATTTTATTTTCTTTAACGAGTATTTCCGTTTTTATTTTTTTATATTTATCCTTAAACAAAATCTTAATTAATTTATTTTGAACTTTCTGTAATCTTTCAAGTAGGTACTCTGATGTCTATCCATAAATCTCAATGCCATACCTAATTACACTTACGACCCTAGCATCAAAAATAGTTTTTTTCTGTTTTTTATCTAGTATTTCTCTTAATCTATAAATTTTGGAACATAGTTTTCTTAGTTTAATTACCTTTCCTTTTATATGCATTTTAAACGTCCAATTTTTGTCAATTTCAATTCCTAAGTATTTCATTGTTTGTTTTTTTTCCAATTTATAGCATTTATCACTACAGGGATAAGTTTGATTGTTATAATTCAAATTTTTACAATTTCCATAATGTTTTATTATCCATGTATTATTTTTTATTTTCATTTTTGGTACTGTAATATCCATTTGTAATGTCTTTTCTTTACTTATAAACAATTCATTTGCAATGTAATAATCATTTATTATATTAAAGTCGCGTTGTAAATTATTTAGCATTTTATAGATACTATTTATAGATACTAGAGCTGTATCATCAGCGAACATGAAAATATTAGTTTTTTTCTATAATATCTACAATGTCATTTGTACAAATTAAATACAAAAGGGGTCCTAGTACAGATCCTTGTGGTACTCCGTATTTACTTACTATTGGAAAACTATCTTTTTCTTTTACTTGTAGAATTGTCTTTCTATCATTTAAGTAGCTTTTTATATTATTGTGTATTTTTCCTATTAACCCTAAATTATAACACTTTTGTAATACATTTTTTTTATCAAAAGTATCAAAAGCTTTTTTTAGATCTATTAAAATATTTCCAATATATTTTCCTTCATTTAACCCTGTTGTTATTAGGTCATTTAATTCCGATAATAAATCGTTTGTACCCATATTTTTTCTATATCCGAATTGTGATGTTAGATTTTTACATTTATCAAAAAAATTCCATATTTTATTTACAAACAATTTTTCCAGAATTTTATCAATTATGGACAATAAAGCGATTGAGCGATAATTATTTAGATCTTGCTTATTTCCCTTTTTTTGTATTGGTCTTATGATTTGAATTTTTAACTGCTCTGGACAAACTTCATGTGTGATCATTGCATTTATTAGCTTGCATATTGCTTTTGCAGTGTTTTCTTTCGTTTTTTTAATGTGATCAGTTTTTATTTTATCTATTTTCCTGTCGCATGTGTATTATGTAGATCTGTTATAATATTTATTATTTCTTTCTCTGTTACTTTTTCTAAATACATAGTCTGTTTCGTACATTTTGTATATTTAATCCTCTTTTTTGTTATTTCTTTTGTAAAATTTCCTTTTTTATATATGTCATGTTCATCTTTATTTATAGTTCTCAGTTCTATTACTTGGTTCGAAAAGTTTTTGTTAAATTCATTTACAATATAGTCTAAACTTTTATCATTGAAAGTGTTTATAATCTCATCATCAATTTGTTTTTTATCATGCTTCCCAGCCAGCTCATCTACTACTTCCCATATCGATTTTTTACTTTTTTGTAATATATTTATCTTACTTTGAAAGAATTGTTTTTTGCATTCTTTAATTTTTTTATCAATAAGTTTTTTTTCCATTCTATATTTTACTAGTAACTCTTCATTTTTAGTTCTCAAAGTTTTTAGTTCAGTCCACATTTATTATTTCTATTTATACGATCTACTAATTCGTCTGTAATCCATTCTTTTCTGCTTTGTTTATTATTTATTTATATATTTTATCTTTTGTTTTGTGGTATTATTTTGATAAATTTCATGAAATTTTTTTATAATTTCGTTATAAATTATTTCTGGGTCATCAGTGGCGATTGAAAAATTCCAATTTATTTGATATAATTCTTTTTCAATTTGATTAATATTTATCCTTTGCAATAATTCTTCTTTAACTTCATTTTTAATTGTTTGTTATTTTTATCCTTTTTTTGATTCCATATCCAACTCATTGTCCAATAATGATCAGCAACTTTCTCTGTCAAAATTCCACCTCTTGATTTACCAATTTTACTTTTTACATATATATGATCGATACATGATTTCTGAAGATAATTTTTCCCATTTTTTTAAACAATCTCTTCTCTAGTTGGTGAGTTTACCTTGCAATTTAATCCTAATTCTGCTAATATGTTTTCATAGTAATCTATAGCTAGTTGGTCATGATTATCTTCACAGTCTTCACTTTTTTCAAGTATGTCGATATTCATATCACCAATAATAATCTTATGTACACAATTTTCTCCATTTTTCTCTAATATCTCTTTTAAAGATTTTAAAAAACTTTTTTATTTGATGTTGGTTTTATATATATTACCACAATTTGCATATCTTGGATTTTATTTATTTTATTATGTATTTATGGAATTTTCTTCCTGATCTATTTTATTGTAAGTTAAATCAAAATTTGTTTTTACGAACACCATCAAACCACCACCTCTGGATGTATTTTCTCTTGTAATCACTAGTTTATCATATCCTTTCAAATTATAGTAATCAACTTCATCTTTTTTTATATTAATCTCAGTTAATATGATCAGTTCCCAGTCAATATTTAGATTCACAATACTTTGTATAAAAATATCCCAATTCAGTCTTAGAGATCTTATGTTTAAATGTAACAGTTTCACATTTTCATTGTTCTTTACATCTTCTGCAATTTGAATTCTCACCTGTTCTTTTTCACTAAAGATCTTATTTACGTACTCGAATGTTCTTCACTTGTCACTAAATCATTTTCATCATGTACTATTTTCACTTCTTGTGTATCAGAGTTTTTTCTCATTATTATTTTTCCGTTTTTAAACCAAACGTATTTGTAGTTATTTTCAGCTGGGTAGTTCTTTGTCATCCAAAAAAGTTGTTTTGTGTTTGGTGTCATATTCTCATTTAAATAAATACGTTTTCTGTTCCCATTCCTATATACATTGTCATTCGTTACAATTTTCTTCTGTTCTAACCATCTGTTTCTGCTTTCTCTGTTTTTAAATTGAATTATCACAGTACTTGGTTTTTCTTTGTTTCTATTAGGTATTCTGTGTGCTATTTCAATTTCACTGGCGTTGTATGGTATGTTGAAGTTAATTGCAACATTTTCTATCACCTCTTCAATATTTTCGTGTTCTAGCCAATCAAGCTGACCGATTTCCAAGTTTCTGCTTCTTTCGTATTGTTCTTTGTCAGCTATACTTCTTTGCATTTCTCCCATTTTTTTTTCTATTGCACTATATCTTACATCTTTATTTGCAAGGTCTTGTAATTTTATTTCGATTTCATGTATCCTGTTTTTCAAATCCTGGTTTTCCTTTTATAGATCTTTTTGCTCTTCACTCAAAAATTCGATAGTTTTCTTAAAGTCTTCTAGCTCCATGCTTTGTTTGTCAATTTTCGTGATGAATAAGTCAATTTTTCTTTCCATTCTTTTCCTGTATTCCCTTTTTTGCTGTTCTGTCTCTTCATTTTTTTCTTCATCTTCTTCCTTGTCTGATGATATTTTGTCATCTTCCCTTTTTTCATTTTGATCTGTATTTTCGTTTGATTCTGAAAATGTTCTTACTTGTCTACATTTTTGTTTACATTTCCACTGGGCTTTCTTCTCATCATTCATAGCTTTCCACGTGTTTTGCGTCAGGCCTGCACATTTACAGCAATATTTTAAGTTACATATACCACATGTAACCCAATCTCCTTGGTTCCCTAATTTCCCCTCGCAACCTCCCTGGCATCTTGACATAGTATTTTTTTTCAAATGTACTATTTAGTCAGTTTATAGTATATTTTATCTTCAGTCTTATTTTCCATTTTTCTACAATACTTTCAGTATAAGACCAAAAAGATGTTCAAAATTTCACTTTGTTTTATTTTGGTTCTCTTGGTTTCAGTCTGGGTCACTTAGGTTTAATTCGGTTTCACACTTTTTGAACTTTTCGTACACTTTTTCGAATGCAAATCGAACACTCCCTAATTTATATGGCTTCCTTATGACAACACGAAATCTGATCGTTTTGCCTCAAATAATAATAATAATAATAATAATAATAATAGTAATAATAATTTTATTGCATGAGACAAACTCGAAGTTCATGTAGAACTTGTAAGAGCAGCAATACACAAAACATGAAATAATAAATACAATAAATAAGGTATATACAATAAATTAATTCATTACAATAGTACAATATATAGTTAAGTTCTTAAATAACTTTTTAGTTTTTTTGTTGTTGTTCATTATTCAATCTTTCAAATTATTACATTTAGTTACTAAGTAGACACATTTTTAATTCTGGTTTCAATGTTTTTATACTTGGATAATTTAATACGTCCTGTGTTAAACGGTTAAATATCAACGGTATATAGTAACTTTTATTTCTTAATCCACATTTGTTTATCCGTATTGGTATCTCGTATCGTCTTTTATTTGCCCTTAATGTTTGCTGTTGTTTAATATTATTTCTTTTATGTTTATTCTCAAAATAATTCTTTGGTATTATTATTTGGTCTCTTAGCTTGAGTACTGACAGAATTTTTTGATTTTTGCAAATTTCCTTCGTTTTAATAAGTTCATTTCCAAACAAGACTTGTCCTATTTTATTTTGTAAATTTTGAAGTCTTTGAATTATATAATCTGATGCTAAACCATAAATTTCAATGCCGTATCGTAACGTGACTTTCAATCCAAGCTTTGTATACAATTTGTTTATTCTTAGATAGATATTTGAAAGTAAGTATCTCAATTTGTTCATTAACGTCTTTATGTGTTTTTTAAAAATTCCAGTGTGAGTCTAGAATTAAGCCGAGATATTTTGTTTGATTTTTGTTTTCTATGTTAGTACAAGTTCTGTTACAGTTCGAATTTTTTGCATTGTCCATCATTAGGTTACACTTTTCTCCGTGTATAATTACTTTAGATTCCTCTTTTATCGTCATTTTTGGAACAGTAATATCCATGTTAAGTGTTTTTTCCTTACTAATATACATCTCATTTTCAAGAAGCCAGCAATTTAATAAATCAAAGTCTTTTTGTAAATCTTTTAACATGTCATTTTTTGAATAGTTAATTGAAATGAGAATCATGTCATCAGCAAAAAGATATAAGTAAGTTCTATCTATACCCATACTTATATCGTTTATAAAAATTAGAAAAAGCAATGGTCCCAGTACAGAGCCTTGTGGAACACCGAATTCGATTTCTGAACTATTGCTATACTCATTTTCGATTTTCACAAGTGCTTTTCTATTGGTTAAATAACTACTAATTATGTTATAAATTTTTCCTCTCATTCCTAATTTCTGACATTTCTTTAATAAGATTTACTTATCAAATGAATCGAACGTCTTTTGTAAATCAATAAAAATAGCGCCGACATATTTTCCATCATTTAATGCCATAGTTAGGTAATAATAATAATAACATACATAATGATTATTTATTTACTTATTTCATTTCTTATATACTTTCATTTTTGTATTTAATATTAATAATCAATGCACGTAAAATTAAAGATGTGTACACGTTAAAACTTTACTTGAAATAAAACTAAACTTATGTACAAACAAAAAATAGTACTAACAATAATAATGTTTGTTTGCTATTAGCCTACACCTTTTAAAGCTGATGGGCACATCTTAAAGCTGTTGACAGAGGAGGTTTCATTGGACCCATAATTCCACACCAGAATCACTCTAACAGTAAAAAAATCTGACCATACGTGTGTATTTAGGCCGGACAAGTTTGAAGCAATGTTCCCTCGTCCAGGTACTTAGTTCCAAAAAAAAAAAAGGCAAGTTAACCGGTAAACATCCTTGGTAGCTCAACCGGTAAATGTGTTAACAAACATCCTTGTACTGGTCATGCCTCTCAGCTTCTTTTTGATTTTAGCAATGCATTGGTTCATTAGGTTTTGCCTTTCTTCCTGGTACATTTGTTTTTGTTAAAGTTACTAAAACAAAGGAACTACTTTCACCCCAATTCTGCCGAGCTAGTTCGTACGTTGGGGGGGGGGAGGTATGGGATTATCACCGTGAGATCATACTCTTTTCTAGTTCACCTTCACCACCTTTTTATGGTGTTTCTACCTTTCTTCAGTGCATTCTCTATAACTCCTTCTGGGAAGGTATTATTCGAGTATTATGCTAGAAGCCTAATTCCAATTACATCCCTTGTCTTCACATAGTATATAACAAAACATACTTACCAAGTTTTTGGTTTACTTATTTGAAGACAAAGGGTATAATTAGAATTAGGATTCCAGAAAGAGTTACACTGAAGGCGAATGCACTGACGAAAGGTTGAAACCACCAAAAGAGTGGTGAAGGTGAACTAGAAAAAGAGTATCATCTCACGGTGATACTCCCATACCTCCCACCCTCGCGTGTACCATCTTGAGTCCTGCAGTCTTCCTGGAGGAGATGGCTTTAATCGACGGCCGCCATTGTTTTTGTAACGGTCTTGGATATCAACAAGGCACTCTCCTACCATAAACATACAATTGATTATCTGTGTTCGTTCTGGGGTGAACTCAAGATAGGATGCGGACACTATAGCTTGGTAGAATTGGGATCAGAGTACTTCCTTTGTTTTAGAAACTTTAACAAAACCAAATGAACAAAAGCAAATTTTAGCTGGGTTGTATCATCAACATTTCCAAGATAAAAAAGACAATTAACTGACCCAAAAACGACTTCGCCATTTAAAAAAAAAAAAACCATTAGAGCTCGTATCCCCATATTCACAGCTGTGAAAGTACGCGAATAAAAACGGATTAGAGTTCACTCGAACGCAACAAACTGCAATTTGAACTTCAATTCCAGGAAGCACTGGAACGTGCACTGGAAGTTAACTTGGCAACATTGACGTCACACAGTAGTCAGTAAATAAATAAATAAATAAATAAATACAAAAGAATAGTCAACAAGTTTAGGTGAAAGACGAAATCACGACGTTTCGGTTCCTAGAACGGAACTGTTTTCAAGTGAAGGGTTTAAAACATGTCAAACAGAAAAAATAAAACATACCGTTGAACATACATGTCAAGGTTCTAAACCGTCCAGGTTTTAAGAATGTAAAGGTCCCATACTAAAAATAAAATAAAATAAAAAGTTGGCAGCACAATACTTTCGAAATGGTCGACTTTCACCTGCACTTGAAGGGGGTGGGGGATTGAGATTTAATGGCGCGTCGACAGCAAGGTCGTAGCGCCAAACGCAGTCACAGTACAGTGGTCCGGGTTGCTGCTGCACTACACATTACAAAGATGTTTAAAAAAAACCCCAAATCTAGAGCTTAGCACACATCTGATAGCTACTCCGTTATATTTAGTTACTAAAGTGTTTTTTTAGCTTTTTGCTTTTTGACACCCTAGTCTTGTCATTACACCCCCCCCCCCCCTTCCACCCATACTAGTGATTGAGTACATACAATTCGTTTTGGGCAATTGTGTATGGCTCTAAAATCAAACGAAAATCCCAACCTGCGGTTTTTTAAAGGACCACCTCGTAAAGGAGCTAAAGGAGCTGCTACAATCGAATTTTCAAAATCTTGTGATTCATTTTTGTTTAAAAAAAACAAACCATATTTTTGTCTGACCCACAAAAGAACGATTTAGACATTGTTGGCCCGGCAGGGAATTTTGTAAACAATACTATTTGCCCCATTAATGTTCACAGTTTTTTCGTGGGGGGCCCCCCCCCCCCAGCTTTTCTAACCAAATTTCACCCCAATTCTACCAACTATTTACTGGGTAGTTCATACACACGTGAGAGGTCGTACCATACGACCAGATTTTTAGAGGTTGTAACTTTTTTTCAGTGCATTCTGTACGACTCTTGAGAATTGATTATTAAAAAACTTCGCCGGAGTCCTAGCCTCTTTACATTTCACATTCCCAATCATACACGTTAGGTGTATACAGGGTGTAACAAAAGGTCGTGTCCAAACTTAGGTGACTAATTCCTTAGGTCAAACTAAGAATATAATTCATATAAACATTTGGTCAAAAACGTCTTATTCTTTGGTTATCGCATGAATTAAGAATCCAAATTCCAGCTCCGCCTCCCCACCTCCGCCCATGCTCTGGCTATAGCAAAAACAAATCAGAATAGGAATGTAGTAAATGAAGACAATGAACTGAAGGTAGAGAACAAACTGTAAGAGTCAAAATCTGACTAAAAGAAAAATATCTCTATTGCCAAACAATTTTTCCTGGAGGGGAAGCAACAATTGTTCGAAAACTTCGTTAGTCGGTGTTAATGTAGGACTGATAATACCATAGAGGTTTTAATAACGCGAACTATTAAACGCGAACATCAGTCCTGCACAGGTTGAAAATAAAATAGGAAAACATTGTGAAATAGGAAAAGGCCGATAAAACTACTACTGGATCAAAGGGAATCACTTAACACTACGTACGAACGTGCATCAGCTGGATTATTGGTCTAGTGCTGTTGGACTCTGTTGTTTATTTGCGATTACGTTAACGACGACATGGAGGCTGACGTAAAACAGCTGTTAGAGGACTTCTGTATGGCAGGATTGATAGGGCCATGCAACGTCAAAACGGGGCTGGTGTCGAGTAAGGCATTTAGAGTCATTATGGAGGAAGCAGGAAGACGGGGCATCTCGCAGGATGATGTAAAATTATACGGCGTAGTGGAAGATGGACGAGAGAATGGACAAGAAGATGGTGGTGACAATGATAACAACTGTAACAATAAATCCACTAACAATGGAAGGAGCTCTATTGTAGCCCGAAGGGCAAAGACGACGGCGGCAGACGTAGATGCAGTCTTACAAGATCTCCTCAGAGAAAGGCTGGTGAGCAGTGCTGATATAAATTGTGGGATAGTCTCGAACGAGACTTACGCTGTTGTTCTTC
This sequence comes from Lithobius niger, assembly GCA_023313725.1. Taxonomy (NCBI): domain Eukaryota; kingdom Metazoa; phylum Arthropoda; class Chilopoda; order Lithobiomorpha; family Lithobiidae; genus Lithobius; species Lithobius niger. The sequence goes on along the minus strand of JAHWFP010135417.1, from coordinate 25,028 downwards.
AAGAAGCAAGGAGACGTGGGATCGCAGAAGAAGACGTGTGTCGTTTTGGCGTGGTGACAGAAGAGGGAGCGCAGCAGATGTACAGCGGACAGGATGGAGAAAGGAGGGACGGCAACAGAAACAGCAAGGTGGCTGATTATCGCAGAGATGTGCTGCAAACTGTGCAAAAGCTGTTCAGTGCGGCTGTGACTGGCAAAGGAAGTGAGGCTGAGAAAGTAGATGGGGAGGAATAATGTAGTGAGGATTTGGAAGCAGCAACTGTGTGACGAAACCGCGCCCGAAATTTGCTGGCTTTGCGGAAATCATACGGTGGCAACCTAGTCAATGTGGACATGACCAGGTCGGTTGTTCTGCTGTGCGGCCAGGCTGGCAATCCATACACAATGCTCCAAATTTACCAAGCAATTGAAGGAGTCATTGGTGCGCGGGAGATTCAAAAAATCGGGTCCTTGAGGGCGGGTAATGCCTTCGAAGTATTGACTAGAACAATGGCGGCTAAGCATCTCTTGCTGAAAGCTAAGATGAAGATTAACGGCTATAGCGTTGAGTGCTATGATTTGCGAGAGCAGCGTGTTGAGGCCAGGCTTCACTGGCTCCCTGACGGGATATCGGCGGCTGATGTAGGGGCGGCGTTTCAGGATGTCGGCGTAGTGGAATCACATGCCTTTGAAAAGTTGGTGGTGCGCGGTAGAGTACTGTGTGAGACAGGTGTCAGGCGAATCACTATCAAGCTGCGGGAATCCCGCTCGATGGAAGATGTACCGGACATTGTATTTGTGCGTGGCATTGCCGCGCTGGTGTCGGTCCCTGATCGCCCCCCCCCCCCCTTTGTCTTCGTTGTTCGCGCCGTGGCCACTTCCGCCGAGACTGCGCCAGCATTGAGTGTGCAGCATGTGGTGGCTACAAAGAGCCACGTGACCTCTGTGTACATCTCAAGAATGCAGCCCGAGAAAAAGCTAGGGGTCTTGAGGTGATACAAGGCACTATGTAAGATCGGCCGGTTGGATTACGGCAAGACAGCAACAAGACTGGGACCCATGACCATGAGACCCCCAGCGGACAAACTACTGCCAGTACCAGGGATGTGATGGATCACTCGTATGCTGAAGTTGCTACGGGTAATGAGGATGATGGAGAGTGGCTCACGCCACCGGCAAAGAGGAAGAGAGGAAGAAAAGGGAAGAAACCGCGGATTCAGAATGACCGGAGTGAAATTAGTGCTGTTGCAAGTTCACATGGGCCGACTACCGCACAGGAGTTGGATTCAGTGCAGAGTGATTTGGTTGTAGAGGAAATGTGCGACATTCAGGTGTGTGTAGGTGCATGTGATAATGCTGTGTTTCAAAATTCAGATCCTGATGTGAATCAACATGCAAATCACGATCAGAACCAGGATGCGAATCGTGATGTGAATGAATGTGAAAATTTGAGCACACATCACAAGGGTGAGCAGCAGACAGGTAATGCGGTGATTAGTGAAGATGATGTTCATAGCATTGATCTGTCATTGAGCAGCCAGAGGAGTGAGGATGTCATGGGAATTCAGGATGGGGCTGGTGCAGTGGTGTCGGTCCAAACCTAACCTAACCTATTTGGTGCATTCGCCTTGTTTTCGATTGCCTCCTGGAATGCGCGTGGCTTACGCGGTAAAGTCAATGAGGTTGAGAATTTGTTGAGTTTTGTAGACATTTTGGGGGTCCAGGAGGCTGTAAATATGCAAAATTTTAGTGCAGCTTCTTTTCAATCTGACTTTGTTTACTCGGGGAGGGGGGGGGGGTATTTTTGTGAAGTGGGCTGTCCCATACTTGGTTTCTCCCATCCAGTCGCCAATTACGGAAATAGATGCATGCTCCATAAGGGTCTACATGTGCAACCAGTGGGTTAATGTGGTCATTGTGCATGTGACGGGAGCTCCGTCCTTGGTACAGTGGACAGCGTGGCTTCGTCAATTCACAGCTCCGTGTGTCCTTGGTGGGGATTTTAATGCACACCACTACGACTGGGGTTCCATTAGAATCGACACCAAGGGGCGCAAATTATCCAGCGCCATTGCCTCCGTGGGGTTGTCGATAATTCAAAATGGTTCCCCCACTTTCGTTCGGTGGCAGAATGGAGGAACCCAAGAGTCTGTATTGGATTTGTTTTTGGCCTCGGATGGCATTGCGCGTAAATATTGTTTTTTGGTGTCAGATGATCAGAGGGGCAGTGATCACTTTCCTGTGGTCTTGCTCCCCTGCTGTGCACGCGTAGGTCGGCAGAGCGGAGCGCGACGGAGGCCAGTAGCGGATAATGGACTTCTCTCGCCATGGATTGGTGCGAATGTGCGGAAGGGGAAGTCTAGTAAGAGGGAATCTCGCACTAGGGTGTTCCCGGACTGGTGGACCCCAGTTTGTACAAACGCCGTGCGGGATAGGCGTGTGGCTTACCGCAAATGGAAGCGCCATCCAAGTGAGGAGCATTGGTTGGTGTATCGGGGCATCTCAGCAGAGTCTGCCTATCTGATTAGACGGGAGAAGAGCGACTACGGAAATCGCTTGTGTGAGCGGATCCGAGGCACGGGATCCCTGGCGGTTACGCAATCAGGATGCAAAGATGGTGCAGCAGTGGGTGTACAACGCACAGGATGCTGGCTCGCAGCGTCGCGTTCTCAGGGGCGAATCCATGGCAGACGCGTTTAACCGTCGCTTTGCCAGTGTGTATGCTCTTCCGAGTGGAGGACAGCCGCCCCCCTGTTCTCGAGTTTCTTGGGCACAAGATATGCCCTGGGAGAGGGCTGAGTTTTCCGCTGCTCTGTCTAAGTGCAAGGATTGCAGTTCAACTGGAGTTGACGCCGTGTCATATAAGGACTTGAGGGTTGCCCCGCCTGACGCCATAGGTGAATTGGTTGCGATATATCAGCTACTGCTAAATGGAGGCCCAGTTCCTCCCTCGTGGCTTTATACCATCCTGGTCCCAGTACACAAAGCGGGTAGCGATAGGTCTAATCTGATCAATTACAGAACGATAGCTCTTTTATCCTGTATACGTAAGGTTTATGAGCGCATGCTAGTGAGGAGGTTGGAGTGGCATCTTGAATACTTCGACTGCCTGGCTCCTGTGCAATTTGGCTACAGGGCGGGTAGGAGTGCTCAGGATGCGATTCTGTACCTTCTTTCCGGTATTCGGGAGGCCTGGGTGCACGGGCAAGTGGTGGTTGCGGTGTTTCTCGACATCAAAGCCGCATATGACACAGTGCGCATTGACTGGGTGCGAGCGGCGCTTGAGAGGATGGGGGTAAGAAAGAGCATCACAGACGCAATTGTAGCGCTGTTAGGTAAGCGGCGGTTTGTAACTCGAGCAAATGGCTACTGGTCGTATGAAGAAAGCTCTGATCGTGGTCTCCCACAGGGGAGCTGTTTCAGCCCGGTGTTATTTGCTGTGGCTATTAATGATGTGCTGGCTGAGCTCAGTCTGTCTGCGAACATCGTCTGCTATGCAGATGATGTTGCGTTGTGGTTTGCGGGGAATGACACAGACATGATTATGCCGCATGTCCAAGAAGCTCTCGACATGGTCACAGAACGTCTTGCTGACAGGGGCCTGCGATTGGCTCCTGCGAAGACAGAGCTCGTCGTTTTCACACGGTCCTTGGTGAGGCGGCGAACACCAATTTCAGTTAAGGTAGGGGACGCGATGATAAGACCTTCTGCAACTGTACGGTACTTGGGGTTGATACTGGACGAGCGGCTCGAATGGAACAAGCATGTGAGCTGTCTCAGAGAGCGTCTCCGTGCGCGAACCTCCAAACTGAAGAGTCTCGCTGGGTGTGAAAATGTGACCAGAGGTGCCCTACTGTCCACTTACAGGGGATTTGTCCGGGCGGTCTTGGATTATCACCTGCCTTTTTTGTGTCCTGTGGCATGGCACATGCGCATGCTCCAGGTCGTGATAAATGAGTGCTTACGGACTGTTACGGGATGTCTGGTCTCGACGCCAGTTCAGTCACTCTGGGTTGAGAGTGGTGAACCACCCATACACCGTCGTGCGGAGGAACTACTGGTTCTGCTCTGCATGAGAAATCTCAGTCGGGGGGGCGAAAGACCCTGTTGGGAAGTTACTTCTTGACTATGTCAGTCTGAGTCGAGGTGTGCGTGGAGCCTTAGGCGCAGCTGGCCAGGGTGCGTCACTCCTGCAACAGGCATCCCACCTCTGTCCATGTGAAGTTGCACGGGCCAATCCCATTGGTCCATGGATATGGTGTCCCACAGTGGCTCGTCTGTTTGACGCATGGCACGTCACCTGTGAGGTTTTTTGTGACGCGTCTTTCAGGAGGGAACTCAGTGTGGGAGGGATAGGTGTTACGATCCCATCTCTCAAAGTGAGTGTAAGGCGTCGTCTCACTGCTGTTGCTTCAAGCACGGTTTGTGAATTAGCGGCGATGTCTGTTGCCCTGGATGTGGCTCTAGAGTTGCGGCTGCGGTCCTTCGCCATTGTCACGGACTCTCTTGCAGGTATCCGGGCAGTGCAAGGGGCAGTGGAACGTATGGACATGAGCGATCCGTTAGTTTTCAGTGTTGCATGGAAGCTCTGGATTGCTTCCCAGGTAAGCGAGGTTCGATGGGTGAGAGGCCACACTGGAATCTGGGGCAACGAGCAAGCGGATACTCTCGCCAAGGAGGCAACTACCACAGAGGTGGCAGAGGCGCATCTTACGGTGTCCGTGGCCACTCGGCGTGTGGCAATCCGGGAGTGGCAGCGTAAAGAGTGGGAGAAGGAATGGGTGGCCTCGGTAATGGGGAGGATTCTGTTTGATATTCAACCGACCTGCAATTATGGTTCAGTCCTGGATGCGTTGCCGCGCAGGAGGGCGCGTCTCATTAGTTGTTTGCGTACAGGTCATTCCATGCTGCTGGCACACCAAAATAGGTTGGGTTGGGTGGACTCGCCATTCTGTACGACATGTGGCGTTGAAGACACTGCAGAGCATTTCCTTCTTGTCTGTAGGCGGTACAATACCCATCGCCACCTGTTGGGTAGGTGGGTGAGAACTCATCCAACCCTGCAGACATTGCTGTGCCACACGAGTGGTGCTGACGCTATCAGGCGCATGCGGGCACTGGCTGCTTTCTGTGTAGCTACCAAAAAGCAGTTGTGATCTCTGTCGCGGGAGATGGGCTGGTTGGAATTGATAAGCAGCAGGTGCACCGTCCTACTTCCACGCAGTGCGGATGTATTCGCAAGCACAGCCCGGATGTATTTGCAAACACAGCCCGTGCACATTACAATGCCCGCACGCGGTGGTCTCCTGTACACGGTGGTGAAGATCTATTCTCGTACACAGTGAGGGATTCTGTTGTACACAGTGGTGAAAACTCTAGAAGTGATAGAAGTGACGTGGTAGAAGTGAAACGAGTGGTAGTGGTAGTGAAGTGAAGTGGTGCCGCCGTGGAATCTCAGGCCGTAGTGTTCTGATATGGTTTTTTTTTTCACTAGTATTGCTTGGAAACCTTGTTATTTATTTAATTTTGTATTAGAGCGTTCGGCATATGGCCAGGGCTCTTGGCAATAAATTCAATTCAATTGGAATCTGTTGTCCATCTCTTACTACAGTGTTGGAGGTTGGTGTCGATTTAATAGTCCAGCTAATGTACGTTCGGTGATATTGTGACGAGTCCTTGTCAGCAATGTGAGATGGTTCACAATAATTCGTCAAAAATCCTTCCCTGAGCGTTAGAGCAGGTCTGCAAATGCCCTGCAGACGACATTAATTCCATGGTTTTCCTTTAGTCCGACTTTGAAACTCTTGACACCATTAGTTCACTACCTTCAGTAGTAGGAACGATTTCACCCTATCATGATTTTGTGTTTGCAATCTACAGATGGGGCAGTTAGAATTTGGGTTATTAATTCATGCGATAACCTAAGAACAAGACGTTTTTGGCCAAATGTTTATATGAATTATATTCTTAGTTTGACCTAAGGAATTAGTCACCTAAGTTTGGACACGACCTTTTGTTACACCCTGTACATCTAATACGCATGATTGGGATGTGAAAATCTAGGATTCCAGGAAGAGGTTAGGAGGCTATAAGAAGACGCTAGGAATGCTTTGTAATCTCAGGATTTCGCCAAACAAAATGCCACATTTTTAATGAGCAAACGTGGTGGTTGAACGCATTCTCGCCGTGGTAGTCCTCGGCTCCGTTCGGGCAGCCCTGTTAGTTTGAATCAGGTCTAATAAAATATTTTGTAGTAGTAAATTGACCTTTTTCAAGATTCATCTCATTATCGGAAAATGGAATTGTGTCCTGTCTGTCTAGTTTTTTCACATGTGAACGGAACTGACTTGTGAAAATTGTTAAGGTCTACAAAGATAATCGGGAAAGTTTTGCGTTTGGCAACCAGGTCAGGTGTACCGACAGGGAAAAGTGGGGCAGTGCGAGTGCAACTCCTCAACTCCAGTTCTAGGGATGGAGGGACTGGAATTTTCAAATGAATCATGAACAGCTGAGAACGAGAAGTCCAAGTCCATTTCAATTCGTAATCATTCTTGTAGCCTAAAAAAATAGATGCTGTAGACACCGTAGATCATCATATGCAGAATTATTACAGAACAGTTACATTTCGACTTTCACCCAGTCCTGTCCAGGCCCGGGCCCGTCGAGACCCAGATTATAATAATTGGAGTCTGTAAAAAGGTCGAGCGTTTAGTTATTTCGATGAAAAATATCGTTATTTTCAACTGATTTTTTTGTTGTTGTTTTTGCTGGAAATGGGAGGAATATTTTTTTATTGGGTGAGGGGGGGGGGGGGACTTCTCAACTACTCCCGGGAAGTGAGCACCCCAGAATCAGATGTATATCATCTCGGTACCTTCCCCAGAATTACCACCTCGTTAACAAACAGAAATCAATTTACCTGTCCACACAACACATCCCTATGTGATCTGTGATACAAGAACGCTATTTCACATGATCCGGCAGTATCACCACTGACGTGCCTGTAAAATACTTTTCCGGCCCTCAGGGCATGTTTGCGCGACGACAATTTTCTCGCTCACTAGCTTTTACTTGGTTAATACTAAATCTGCTGGCTACTACTCGTCTTTACTGGAGCAAGCGGCTTTCGAGTTGTCTATACATAGTAACCACGGCAACAACGCGAAGGCAGATCTTCTCCTCGTGCCTCGCGACACGGTGTACGATGGGTGCGGCATAGCAGCGTCGATTTATAACAACAAGAAAACAACTTTTACTGGAGTACAAGACGGTGGGGTGATTTCTGAATGCCAGTATTCGATGGTTTGTTTTCGATTCGATAACCCCGAAATACACTCAATGCTAGGTTTTGAATTCTCGCTGCGAGCAGCTATTTTATATACCGTCTTCTGATCACTACCAGAATCTTAAAAAGGGTTTAAAGGGTTTAACGAGCGTTAACCACTCCTGGTCATCTGCCCGAAGTCCTAAGGCCCCCAGAATCTGTTCTTTGTGTGACAATAGCAAATTTTGGAAATGGGGAGAAATGACAACAATGGTGTAGCAATGTTCAGAATAATTGTAGTTGCACTTTGTTCTTTATCCGTGTTGTTATTTATAATACATTTAAGTTGCTATCTATTAACCGCGCTCAATTAGTATAAAGTGGGAACTAATCGTACACAATAAATAACAGTTGACTAGCAAATCGCGTTCGGCGAGCGAGGAGGTCTCGTTGCGTAAACGCGCCCTCAGATAGTTAGGCAAGTATTGCTACTGTAATCTTTGATGTAAAAGCTGGGGATGTGGCACGACGAAAATGTGGGTCGTTTGTTTTTACTTGAATGTAAGGACAAAGAGTGCCTTCCCCATTACAAAAAAAAAAAAAACATTTTAACTCGCGTACGTTCCCATGGCGACTGTTGAAGTGACCCAGTTTGTGTTTACTAATTTCTATGTAGTCATTTCTTTCACCTTGGATGTCTGTCCAATTTGGAGCCAAAAATAAAACGCCAATCTTAATATGAGTTAATCCAATCAGTTTCTCCCTACGTCCATAATGTCTGATGCTGATGCTATATTTAAACAAAATTACACTATGATTCTGTCCCGGCGGGTCGCTAGCCATTCCGCCGCCAGTGCTCTGTTTAATGTCCAGCTAATGACAATTTTTTTTCTGGATGGGTTGACTGTTAGGGGGCACGCCCTGAAGGAGGATGGGGCAAGGGAGGGGGGAGTTTGGGCCTAATTGCTCTTTTGAAGCTGAAACCAAATTGAGAGCACCTTGCGAATTGCTTACTAATTATGTTACTGCATTTTTTTTTAATTAGCAGCGCAAATAAAATGGGCTGTAAGCGCCAATCATGCAAGTTCTGGTGGACAATTTCGGTGTTTGTGTTTTGGGAAGGGGGAGGGCTGCTGTTCGAATTCCGGTGGCCAGTTTATTGGGGACGGGAGAAAGAGGTAGAGGTTTGTCACATGCTTTAGCAGTGTTCTTCACACACTTCACACCCTTGATTTTTTTTTGGTGGGAACAAATATTTTTTTTCCTTTCTATATTTTTTAACAAATTATAAATTTTTCTTTCCTTATTTTTTTTAAATATTTGATCGAGTAAGCTATAGTGAATGTAACGATATCCCTCTGTATTGGTTACGAAGGGGAGAGAGGGTGTCGACCTTTGCGGCATCAATATGTAAGCAGCGTCGGATTGGCCTTCCCGGAAGTCCTGGATCCCCAGCAGGCAAGCCTGACTACAGGAGATAGTGTGCCTCCTGTAGCGGAAAAAAAATGCACAAATCCACAATATTCACACACAATGCCCACAATCCCCCCCCCCCCCCCCCATAATTTTCATTCTCTGGAGTCCAATCCCTCCCTACCATGCCCTGCTTGTATGGGGGAGGGGAGGTTGAAAAAGTAGTGTCCCAAAGTGACTAGGGAAGAATTCGGAAGAGATGGGAAAAGGGAAAAAAATTGGAGACCCCGTTTATGATGGCACCTAACCTCTGTGTAGTTCGCTCCTGCCTAATGGAATTTATTAAATGTGACACCTAGGCAGCCTTAACGGCACCTTTTTATGTTTTTAACTCCTAGATGAAACATCGTAGAATCTTCGATCAATATAAAGAAAACAGCGGTACAGTAAAAAAAGAAACAACACTTCGCCGCAGCGCCGCGAATTTTCATAACTACAATGAGATCACGTGACCCATATCAGCCTATTGGATGACGAAGAGTCTGGAACGTAGATGCTGTGTTTAGAATATGGGCAACGCTATCGAAATGGTCAACCGGCGCCTTTAAGGAACCTCTTCACTGTATACGACTTACTTGCACTGTTTGTTATCAAAGCGAAAGTTGATTTCTAAATATCAACTTTGTGTCCTAACACGCTGACGCTTTAAGTTATCTTGGACAACTAGCAAAGGACATCCATCTACAACGTGATAGCAGATTGCTGATTGTTGTACATCTCCGAATACGTTGGTCTTCAGGGTAAGCTGCTGCGACAAAACCAATGCTGCGGTACAAGAGTTAGAGATTCAACGTCATCAGCGTCGCATCATCCTTTACTTTTGTTTCCGAGGTACTTTACTGAACGCGAACAAACTTTTAAGGCCGTAAAGCGAAAGCAGCGAGTAGCAACACTTCGCATGACGCGTGACGCTCGTGACAGCCAGCTCCAGGGGACGATCGAACCACACTTCTGTGACGTCAACAGCTACTCGCCACTCCACGCTGCTTCGCTTTGCATTCTCGCAGCTATCTGAAATTCCAAGATGGTGGTGGTTTTAGCTCTGCCAGCTCGCAATTGAAACGAGTCGACAATTGAGTTGGGAAGCGATTGGGAAAACTGTTTCGTCAAGAGGAATTCTTTATCATAATGTCACGAATTACAGGACTGCAAGCATTTACTCAAACGATGTCGGATTTAGCGAATCCAGGAAGCGTTGTTACCATGGCAACGAAACCTTTGCCATCGCGATTAAATTTCAGCTGCGAGAATACAAAGGCGAGTCGTTGCGTAAACGCGCCCTAAACCACGCGCAATGGCTGTTTGCCGTGACGTCACCATGAGTTAGCCAATGATGAACGAGAACAACGGTTGTTTGGCCGTCTGAGTGGACTAGCCTAGTCACGTGATATGCACGTCACAGCAAACAGCCACGGCACATGGAAAATTCCTGTTCGCGTAAGCTTGCTAGTGCTGACCGCTACTTCGACCCAATTATGGCGTTTTACAACTTCACACTACTTCAGCACCAATATTCGGTGACCATGCGGGTCAAGGTCACTGTAATTAAGATATTTGGTCGTTTATTTTTGGGCGCCAGAAGTGTACCGACACGGAGTTATGTTAACTCCGGAATTTTCTTAAATGCTGACCCCTGTGTGGACCCGGAATGACAGTAACACCGGATTCGTAATTTGCTTTGACAGTGTTTGAAAAAATCTGGAATTGTAGTAACACGGAATTACCACAAATAACATCCGCTTCCGCGCTTGCTGCGGTTATACGTATAACATCAGAAACCGCAACCCTATTAATGTCAAATTAGACAAGCGTTAGGGTAACTCCGTGTTGCCATAATTCCGGATTATTTCAAACACTTGTAAAGCAAATTAAGAAACCGGAATGCTCTAATTCCGGGTCCACACAGGGGTCAGTATTTAAGACAATTCCGGAGTTAACATAACTCCGTGTCGGTACAAGTCCGTGCCCTCTTTATTTTGAGCATTCAACCTTTTAGCACACCACGTTTTCCTTTCTTATGGCGTCGATGGAATCCGGTTGATGCCACCTTTTTCCCAATCCCACCATGCAACAACTAAAGCCTTAAACAGACAGAAGAAACTTTCGTGCGAAGTGACGCGTTACTGCGTGCCTACAAGGTTATTATTGCAACACTCATATAGTTAGTGTGGCGTTTTTTTAAACGATTTTGAAGTCTTTGGCACATCATTCTGTAGCGCAATGCAGTCGCGAGTAGCCAGTCTGGTCAGGGTTTTAAGCCCTAAAGACCAAACTAGACTGCCTGCTCGTGGCTGCATGGCAATGCAGGATGGTGTAACAATGACTTCAAAATCGGTCAGTAAGCGCCACAATATCTATTTGAGTGTAGCAGTTTTTACCTTGTAGGCACGTAGTGATTCGTCTTGCTGCCACGAGCAGCCAGTCTGGTCTGGCCTTTAGCGTGCGAGAAGTCACTCGACGCTCACCGATCTGGGACCAGTTGATACGCACCTGACGCTTGAAAACCTCGACACGCGAGTGTTGTTTCACCTGCTCCATATTTATAAGGCCACTAAAATTTAATTAAGTGGTTCTCGGGAGCGCACATATGGGACAGTCTCGTTCAAAAAAACCATGTGCCAAGGAGAACTGGACTGTATAGCACACAGTCGCACAGAACACTGGACGGCCAGCTCTTGCCGACAAATTGCCAAAGGTGGCTCCGAGGCTTCAGCATAGAGCACCCAGGTCGCCAAACGCAGGACACTATGGTGCACAGGGTCTAACGTCTGGAGGGATGAGTAACTAGCCGAACCATAAACCATGCTAGCTTAATTAAACTAGCTGTGTCCAAGGGATAAGTAGAGGCGCAGCATGACGGTGCAATCTGTACCCCGTCTAGTTTCCGACGGAACCTGCAACGTAGAATGTAACATAATGTAGAATGTTACATTTCCGGAAAGCCTTCTCTTTAAGTTGGCGCAAGTGCGAAGCCAAGACAACCTTAATCGAACAACAGACCTGAGAAAATGTGTGACCAATGAAATTTATGCCTGGCGCAAGCACAGGTTAAGATAATCTAGAGATTAATTATTGCACCAAAAATAACCTAAAAAAGGTGGCCTTCTACGCCAAAGTGCCAATTTATTATATTTCTTATTTTAATGTCCTAAAGACTTTTTTGTGTGTATGTTTCACACACAAGCATTAGTTTTTGTTAGTTTTACAAAAGTAACATTTACTTTTGCCTGATTTCTACAAGCACACCTTCGTTAGGTGCATTTGTTAGCTTCCCGAAACTACCTGCTTATAGGCTTAACCTGAATTATTCTGGTGGTGTCAGAAGAATCTTTTACACTTCCAAACCATTGCAAAGTTTCCGATTAGTAAACTTTGCGTAGCAAATTGGTAACCTTGGGCATTTGGCTTGAGCCTCACTGCACTGAGCTAAATGCTAAATCGACACTATCCAGATCACGTGCCATATTACACACTGATGAAATGTGGATTTTTCCCTTCATACTGCTGCTACCTTTTCATTCATGTCTTTACCTGTTCACAGTGTAAGCTCCAGTGTGTTTCTTCATTGATGGCTAATATTTAAAGCTAATTTCGTTTCTTTAACCTTGTTGTAGCTTATAGTGTATATTTATACGGCAGATCCATCCAATTACCGACCTATTTCATTGACCTGCGTTGCCTGGTGATCTATCTCAATGAACATAACTTAAGTGACGCAAATCAGTTTGGATCTGTTGCCGGCTGTTCTACGACACTGCAGCTACTCCATTGTTTGGATGACTGGACCGAGAGTCGTGATGCAGGTGCACCAACTGACGTCCTGCTTTTGGACTTCGCCAAAGCATTCGATTCTGTGTCGCATCAAAAATTATGCTACAAATTGTCACAGTTTGGCATTGGCGGGGAAGTTTTGCATTGGATTACGGGTTTGTCACAAACCGGATGCAATATTTTACGGTAAATGGCATTGCATCCGAGAATAAACATGTTGCGAGTGGCGTACCGCAGGGGTCGGTAATCGGCCCAACCCTCTTCCTAATTTTTATTTCTGATCTCCAGGTTAAGAATGTAGATATACCAAATTTGCCAACGACGTTAAACTGTACAAGGCCATTATTGAGAGTTTTTACTATTCGGAAAGAAGAACAGCTCTTGATCAGGTTACATGCTGGCCTGCGGATTGCCAGCTCCCACTGGCAAACACGAAAAACACATTGGGACCACTAATAAACTCCTGGACTACTTGATTGCGGGAAAGCAACTGTATCCTCTTTATAATATTATAGACTTTGGCATCTGGCTGGATAGTGATTTGTTGCTTCATAGTTGCTGGATAGTGATTTGTTGCTGCATAGTAGCTGGATAGTGATTTGTTGCTGCATAGTTAAGGTCACTAAGCAGCGTGCTGCGATTGTCCGACGATGCTTCTTGTCTGGCAATCGTAGAACCCTGTTTTGGGCATTTTGTGTGTTTGTCAAGCCGTTATTGGAATATGCATCTCCAGTCTGGTCCCCACACCTCGTGGGGGCCATTGACAATGTCGAATCCGTTCAGCATGCATTTGCAAAGCGACTGTGGGGGCCCTCAAACTTAAATTACTTTGAACGACTGCATGCTTTAGGGGCTGACTCCTTGGAGCTACAACGACTAAAATGTGACCTTTCGCTCGTGCACTCCCTACTACATCTCCAATGCGACATAATTATGATCGCTTTTTTTGAAATAAGAATTGACAGTGCAACCAGGGAATACCCTCTCACACTGATACAACCTAAGGCCACATAGAACTGTAGAAAGTTCTTTTTCTCATCTAGAGTGGTAAGTGTGTGGAATGGTTTACCGTCAGAAGTGGTTTTGGAACCAAATCCCGTTGCTTTCAGGCGTTACCTGGTATCACAGAGGGAGTATTTCAAAAGATATGTTAAGTACTTTTGATTGCCTTTAATACATTATTGATTTTATTTATATATTTTTTTTAATATTATTACTTTTTTTCCCTTTTACTTTTAGATTTGTTGCCGGCCGTTCTACTACACTGCAGCTACTCCATTGTTTGGATGACTGGACCGAGAGTCTTGATGCAGATGCACCAACTGACGTCCTGCTTTTGGACTTCGCCAAAGCATTCGATTCTGTGTCGAATCAAAAATTATGTTACAAATTCTCACAGTTTGGCATTGGCGGGGAAGTATTGCATTGCATTACGGGGTTTGTCACAAACCGGATGCAATATGTTAAGGTAATCCGAGAATAAACATGTTGCGAGTGGCGTACCACAGGGGTCGGTAATCGGCCCAACCCTCTTCCTAATTTTTATTTCTGATCTCCAGGTTAAGAATGTGGAGATGCCCAAATTTGCCGACGACGTTAAACTGTACAAGGCAATTTCCAATCCTTCCCTATCTAGTTACATGTATGTGTGTGACAAAGTTACAAATTACGAATTGCAAATTATGCAGGATTGGAGGTTTGGAGTTCAGGCACTCCCTGGCCTCAGATACTGACGTTAATTCTTATGGCAAGTTTAACAAAGATCTTAATACTGTAGAGTTAGTATTAGGTCTACTGAATTGGAAGCCCTATCTAAATACCTAGTTTCAGTTCCGAGACTTATGATAATGAATGTATCTTCTCGTCATTGCTATTGCTTACTTGCTATCCGTAATAATAATAATTTTTCACCCAGCCACTATGCTGGGAGGGAAACGGAAGGGGGTTGAACCACTGACACCGTTCCCAGGCTAGGTGGGTCGCTTCAGGAAAGTGTGAAGGAGTTCCTGAGAAAGTCGAGATTGGAAGATGGACAAGGAGCAAGCATTAACAGTGTCCGAACCCATGGCATTCCAAATGTAGACAACTCTCACCGAGAAAAAGTTTCTACGACATTCCAAACGAGCAGAGGGAATGGAAAGTTTCCAATTATGGCCTCTAGTACGTCTGATGGTTGTGGCCAGGTCAAAAAATGGTAAAGGAACTTCCAGTTGGTGGTTAAGTATCCTGTAAGTGAGAAGGTGGTCAAATTTAATCCAACGAAGATCAAGAGTTTCAAGTCCAAACATGGTTAAGTGGGCCCTTAAGGGGTATCACAGAGGCCTGGTAATCTCTTGGTGAAACGTCTCTGAATCGCCTCAACAGAGTCAATATCACCCAAGAAGAAGGGTGACCAACCAGGTGTTGCATATTCGAGGATCAGGCGGACAAAAGCCCACACTCGTGTAGCATTATTTGCCAACTTGAAGCACCTTTCTACGATAGCTAGACGTCTGTAGGCAGCCAAATAAATCTGTCAGACGAGGGAGGACGATTTAAGATCACCAGTAAACAAAATTCCCAAATCTTTCACAGTGTCATGAGAAGGTGTATGTTATCACCAAGAAAGTAAGAGTTTTTCTCGAAATTAAACTAAACTAAACGAAACTGGCTTGTATTTAATTATTATTTAGCCTAGCTTAGTTGTAATTTGGTTTACTTTAAATTTGGGCTGAAAAATTAGCAAAAATTAACAGATTGAACACGTGACGCCCTCTGAAAACTCGGGCTGAACTAATATGGGCGAATCTAACATGTTTCAATAGGAACTTTTTAGAGTTTCAAATTCTTTTCAGAAACCCTATAAATTCTTAATATCGGCAAAATGCATGGGAATGAATCAAATTGAAAATGAATCCCAAATCGGGATGTATGGGAACGCAACTAGAGCCTGGTCCTTGATGAATGTACGCAGCCATCCCCTTCACAAGCGTCCCCTTGAAAGTCCCCCAAAAAATTAAAAATACATCATCAATCTTACCTGCTCTTCAGATTACTTTTATTGGTTTTCTTGCTGCTTTTTGGTTTGGGTAGTATTACCCACAAGGCGAGATTAAAATAGCAGACGAGACCGAGACAAGTAGTGGGCAAAATGAGACGAGACTGAAGATCCGGGTATCACTGGTCACGCCTACTTTTACCTGTCCCAAATAAAAACAATGTAATTGCTATTAATATTCAGTAAGCAATATATTCGTTGTACTTTCTGAAAACGATATGCCTGTGTTGGTATCACCTTCACCCAACTCCAACTGATCTTTTTGCTATCACAAGTTACTTCTTGCCATCCTATGAACTCCCCTTTACTACTGACTTAACTACAGTACAAATATATATCGCAGAGTTCGCATGGCGCCAATACCTGGAGCATTGACACATAATAAGATATCGAAACTAAAATCACAATTGAGTTTATACATTGCTGTCTCGCTCCCCTCAATGAAACCGAGACCAGTGTTAGATCTCAGGAGAAGAGGCGAAGCAAAACCAAGGTATCTGTGGTTAACATTGAGATGAGACCGATACAGAAGAAAGTCGAGAAATACTAGTTTAGGACGATAATTTTTGTTTTTTGAAGCATAACATCACTGATGGAAGTACAAGCCTTAAAGTTCTACTGGCAGTGACATTCAACGTACTTAAAACGCAATTCTCTGCTTCAGTTGCACTGCGTGAGAATATCGGCATAATTTGATAACATAAGGAAGGAATGCACTGCATCAGTGTCTGTTTCAGTTCTAAATTCTCCATGTGGTTCTCATTTGCGTGGATCGCACCTCGAGCTTTTGTTTGTAATAGGTTAAAAATATGTTACCAGGTTTAGCATATTCTAAATAAGGGGAAAGCCCAGATTCTGTCAAAAGCACTTTTAATGTTTTTAAAAATTATTTATTGTTCACTGGCAGCTACAAACCGAACTGTTTTGTGGCCAACTGCGTGTCACCAGCCTAGTTACTTACAAGGAAAACAGCTACTGAATGGACTGTACTGTGAGCTTCCCTTTTCAACTGACTCAACTAGCACAAATACGTATCGTACAGTTCGGGTGTTACCAATACCTGGGGCATTGACACGTCATATGATATCGAAACTGAAACCACACTTGAGTTTACACATTGCATAATATGGTAAAGGTGCTCATAGTTTAAACGGCGACAGACATTTCGTACTGCGATCAGTTATAAATCATAAGCATAATAAACGTGGAAATAAAAGTTCCTAAATGCCTCATTTAATTTCATGGGAATTCATTCGCCCTGCTCTCATTCATTCATTTCACTTCAGTAGCAACGAAAATTTGGGAAGGCACTTCTGTTCCTTGTAGTAACAGTTTATTTAAAGAAGTCGAAAGTCATCATTTAAAGACTGCCTTGTGAGAATAGTAATCTAAACCAGAAAGAAAGGACCGCTGCCCGCCTGGGATTCGCACCAAAGATGAATTATTTTATGAATACTGTCTGCCTTTGGATTTCTGACCGTAACTTTTGAAATACCCTCATATAGGATAAAATTACATGAATTCGCAAATCTAGGGTCTTATCCCATAAACCAAACTGAAGGAAAAAGTCTGTATGAACACAGCTCTGAAAATGCTTCCCAAACGAAAAAAGTTCCGACCTGATAGATCCATAAAATAAATTATAGGGACATTAAGTCCCCGATAAAAATCCATAAAAACTCAGAGGGAATTAGTCTACAGCAAAGACCAAACAAGAAGTGAGGCTATTAAATCTGCAAAAAAAAATCCAGAATATTTCTATGGGATCATTATGTTCACACTGATCCACAGAAATAAAATGCATTAAGTCCAAAAGAAAGCTTTAAAGGTCAAGAGAAAATGTATGGGCTGCTGAGTACATCAAAGATTAAAAAAATTAACTACGAGCATTTAGTCCACATCCAAGTACAATCGAAAATGAATGGAGACACGAAGTCCATAACAGAGACCCACACACAGTAACCAGCGATGGTAAATCCACATCAGATTTCCGAAGAAAGTAACTGAGGGCATTTGGTAGTCCACACCAAAATACAATAGAAAGTGAATGGGGATACGAAATCCATATTAGAGCCCCACAGAAAGTAAACAGAGGTGGTAAATCCACATCAGAGATGCGAAGAAAGTAACTGAGGGCATTTAGTAGTCCACACCAAAGTGCAATAGAAAGTGAATGGGGATACGAAATCCATATTAGAGCCCCACAGATTGTAAACAGAGGTGGTAAATCCACATCAGATTTCCGAAGAAAGTAACTGAGGGCATTTAGTAGTTCACACCAAAGTACAATAGAAAGTGAATGGGGATACGAAATCCATATTAGAGCCCCACGGAAAGTAAACAGAGGTGGTAAATCCACATCAGAGATGCGAAGAAAATAACTGAGGGCATTTAATCCACATCAATTTACAATGGAAGGTGAATGGGGACACTACGTCCATATCAGAGACCGACAGAAAGTAAACAAAGGTGGAGGAGATGGTCAGAGCTCGAAGAATATAACTGAAGGTATTTAGTCCACATCAATGATCCACACATATTAAGTGGGAGCATTAAGTCCTAGAGAAAATGAGTGAGGACATTGAGTCCACGTCAAAGAACCTTGAAATGCATTGGGGGCATTAATTACATTCACTTTTAACATAGGAATAAAATGAATGTGGTCAGTCAGTCTACGTAAAAGATCCACCGAAAATGATAAAGGTATCAGGTAGCCAAGCGTGGAATCCATTCTCTGTCGTGTAGGAATCATGGAATAGATGGAAGATAACAAGCGCTGAATCGAAACCTCATTTCTCCATCTATAGTCCGTTCTGTAATGGATCGCGCAGCTAATTCAATAACAACTCGCACTCAGAGAATGGTCCAAACTGGTCCTACTGTAGTTTATTTCTGGATCGCATAAAGGGGCATTGTAAGATAGTACACTCGTACGACTTGCTTTGTCATCACTCATCACTCATTATTGTCTTTCATAGGAATCGTTATTAAAAGGCATTAACGGTAGGCCTATTCACCAGCATGTGTCAGAAATATGACAGGCGAAGCCGATGCACTCATTAAAGTTATCACCAAAGACAAAAGTCTGTTCTGTCATAGGCAAACTGTTCAAACTTCATTAATCCATCAGGACTAATATTTAAACATAGTGGCATTGCCCTTACTGCAGAAGGTGTGAAGCATTGTTGCTAGCAGAAGGATGACAAGAGGGGGTGAGAGATGAAGGAAGATCCATGTCAGCGAAAAGGCAAACAAAAAAACGACCATGTTATGCAATAATTACAACGACAATGGAAAAAGATTCAATGAAGCCCCAGCAACAATGTTAGGGTAGATAAATTTGTCTACAGCAAAGTAACGATCACAAGAGAGGAGAAGTATCAAGGAATTTGATATTGATTGAAACCTTTATTGTTCGAAGAATAGTATTTGAGTGAAAATTGAGGAGTGGCACACATAAAAGACGTTAAGAAACAAAATGGACGAACTCGTGAAGGAGTGCCAAATAGGAGTGCCTCTGCTGAAAACGTTTGGAGGAATGAAGTCCACGTCGCTGATACTCAATAGAGGCTTTAAGTTCAAATCAAAGATCCACGGAAATTGAATGGGGGTGTTAACTCCCATCGAAGATCTACATTAATGAATGAGGCATTAAATCCACATCAAAGGAGAGATAATGAAAAGCAATATTAAACCCACGTTCTAAAGCAAATTAATTCTCTGGAAAGACGCGTTCAGTAATGCTTCTACAGCCATGCCACGCACGGCTTCGAACTTTGGAGGGTCAGCAATGCTTTCTGTGTTGACCAGCCATTAAGCTAATGTCACCTTTTACCTCGCATAAGCAGTCCAATCTCTCATGCCGACCTTTTTAATTTACTTAGTGGGTAAAACTATGTGACAAACGTCTCAGTCGCATGCCTGTAAAATTTTTAAAACTAAACTTTTGTTTCCTCAAGTTAAATTTAATTAGTTACCCTGTGCAATACACATGTTAACCAGCTACACACATTAAATGCTTAAAGTGCAGATGTTGATTTCTTTTGTAATTACTTTTATAGGGACTCCTTTAATAGGTCCCTAAATTATAATAAAGTTAGGGCCCAACAACAATATGATTTACAATAACGCTACTGACACACGCAACTTGTACCCGGGACCAGACCAAGACTGCAGCAAGTGCAACAATTCCCCTTGCCACATCTACCAGTAGCACAAATTTTATATTAGACTCTTTAAATATATGCTTTGCATATCTTAATTAAACCGTTTATTTATTCTCATTTCTTATAAGTGATTCTTTTTTGATTTCCTGATAAAACTAATTTTAACATGGAACAGTGAAAGAAGGGCGTGGATGAAATATAGGATTGGGAGGGGGGGGGTAACCGTTTCCTGGTGGTTGGCCAAGCTGCCTTTTATAGCTTGGGCACTGCTGACCTGTGAAAATGAGTATATTTAAGAGGGGGGGGGCAGAAAATGACCAACTACCCCTCCGTAAATAACATCTTAACCTGTTTCTGTTTGTCACACCCTGTTACAATAACTGTGCCTTCAGTAAATATTAAATAGTGACTAGACATGACAAGTGTTCTTTTATTATCTTTACTTTGAATTCTGAAGCTCACTTTTAGGTGATAAGGTTCCTAATAAACTAAAAATGTCATCGTAGGTTTCGCATTCCACATGAGAATGGACCTTCATATTGGATCATGGCCTGTAAACTATCCGGACCGACCTACAACAATATTAGGGGGTAGACAAAATGGCTGCCACGAGTGTCCCATTTCATTTCTGATAGTCTGTTCAGGAATTGGCCAAATAAATTGCATCAGTGAATTTTTGCAGAGAGAGTCCCGCCATCTACTGTTAAATAGCGGCAGCTGACAAAAAGCTTAGTAATTCACTAACCAATCCGGAAATTAGCTTACACGTACAAACAAAATTTCCGTATTGCCAGAAAGCTATTAAATTTTTCGACCGCAAACAGCTTTTGAAGTAAATAGTAATATGTTCGTTTATCCAGTAAGTGTTTCAAGGAAACGTGGTAGCTTTCTTTTGTACTGAAGGCATCCTCCTCGGTTGACAGAAAGTGGCAACACGCCAAATCAATCGCATCAGAGGCAGTTTCAGCAGCCATATTATCCAACCCAGTTCTCTTACGCTATTTTTCAGTCAAAATCCGGCCAATACTGTAGTAAAGCCCTGATTGGATGACTTGGTATTTTCCCCAACACTGAAATCCCGGGATTGGAAGAAAATATGGTTCCTGGGTTGTGAAGATAGGGAAAAATCTTCTAACATCCCGAAATTTCGCAGTAGGGAAAGGGTCTGAATTCTGGTAATACAACCTTGCACGATTAAAAGCTTGAGTAAAATGCATTATGTCTCGTGATTTTGGGGGGTGAGGAACAGGCTACAACTAAGAATTTTTGAAATGGGAATGGTCTTGTTGCGTATCCATCTAAGCCCTGACGAATTGTAATTTGTAAGCATGAATTAGTTAGTGGTTTCTTTTCGACGTTGTTCTATTTTACAGTTTCACCGGTTTAGCCTTTACTTTGATATTGTAAACTGTACCGTAAACACGGATTATTTTTAATATTTAAGTGGCCGCTTGATTTAGTCTCACGAACCTAAATTTTTAAGTTTTATTGTCTGATAGCTCAATAAACCCAAACCACTACTGGTCAATCAATGAGTGTTTCTTGTGCGTATAAGATTCCGGGCTGCCTGACTGCTGAATCTGCTGAGTCTTTTCTTAATTTTATTGATTCTAGTATGCCTCCAGTCAATTCTTCTGTTCTTTGCATTGGCGACTTTAACTTTCCAACTATTGAGTGGGATTCCTACAGTAAACGTGTCCCTGAACTGCCGTCTAACTTCCTTAAACTCTCTCTTTTTCAGCATGTCCCGCTCGCTTCCGTGCTGGCCGCAAACCCAGTTGCCTCAACTTGGTTTTGACTAATTCTGAACATAACATTTTTAACGTTGATCCCTTGCCGCCTTTCGGCAAGAGGTGATCATATTACTATTTCTTTCTCTGTGAACATAAACCATCACGACCCTATTCCTAAATCTATGAGACCAAACTATTCTAAATCTGACTACATCCTCATCAACAGCATGATTTCATGTATCGACTGGAACTTTGAATTTGAAGAAATTAGTGCTGAGGATGCCTTGTCCATTTTGAACGACTTCCTTTCTGATGTAAGGGAATTCCTCATTCCTGTTGCTCCCAGAAAGATGGTTAAATCTCGTTCTGCTTGGCTTACCCAAAAAGTCAACACTGTAGTCAATAAAAGAAACGGGCTTGGAATCAGTACCGGGAAGATTCGACTCCTAACAACCATTCCACTTAATTTGAAGCTAGATCCCATGTATCCTCCTCCGTTCTCTCTTCGAAGCAGAATTACGAAAAAAAAACTTCTTTCTGAAAGCAAGAAAAACCCTAAGAAACCATTTGCTTACATTAGCAACAAGCAAGCTAAAATTCCTAACAGTCTCTGTGACTGCAATGGGTTTTGTAAGATTTATTTTGAAATTGCTTTGGAATTTAACTTCTTGTTTCATTCTGTTTTCCGTCCTCGGCAGCCCAACTCCAGTTCTCCGTTTCCCCATAAGGGTCCATTCTTTGCTGACTTCAGAATCTCAGTCTGCTGACGTCTTTTTCCATTTTACTGCCCTAAAAACCTCAACTTCTCCTGGTTCTGACTCACACCATCCATTTCTTATCAAGAGCAGCGTTTCCTCTCTTTCTACTGCCCTCTCAATTATTTTTCTAAATGTATTTCAGAAGGTACTTTTCCAGATGAGTGGAAAAATGCGATTGTCATTCCCATTCAGAAAGGAGCTCCCTCAGCATCTCCTTCCAACTACAGACCCATTAGTCTCCTTCCAATATTTTCCAAGGTGTTCGAAAAATGTTTAAACTAGTACCTGACTAAATGGCTAAATTCTAACTGCCCTCTACATAAGTTGCGACATGGTTTTCGCATGGGTAGGTCTTGTCTCTCAAGCCTGCTTGTTGCTACTGAGCATTGGAGTGCTTACTTAGCTAAGAAGCAACCCTGCGATGTCGTTTAGTTCGACTTTACCGAAGCTTCTGACTCTGTTCCCCATTCATACTTCTTTCAAAACTCCATGCCGCTGGTATCCCTTATTTTCTCTATAGTATCCTCTTTTTTTATTTAAATGACCGTAAGCAGAGAGTTTGATCGGGCTCACGCTCTTTCTGACTGGGCTTCTATCTCTTCTGGTGTTCCCCAGGGTTCCAGTTTGGGCCCACTTCTCTTTCTCTTCTATATTAATGACTTACCCGACTCGGTAACTTGCCACTGTCTTTTGTTTGCTGACGACCTGAAAGTCTATTGCCCTATCAATTCACGAAGAGGCTCCATCCTTTTGCAACATGAACTTAATTCCTTACTGCTGTGGGCCAACCAAAATGGGTTCTCTTTCAACTATGCTAAATGCAAGGTTCTACACCTTGGGCACAATAATCCTAAATACAAATGCTCCCTCGGTTCTACAATTCTCCAATCTGTTACCGAAATAGGTGTCCTTGGAATCATTGTTGATTCTCTCTTAAAATTTCATTCCCAAGCCCTTGCTGCTGCTTCCAAAGCTAGACGTACTGTTCATTTTATTCTTCCGCTAGTTCTTACATGTTAAAGCTAATTATCACATACTACGTAAGACCCCATCTTGAATACTGCATCCAAGCATGGAGTCCATTTTATCAGAAATCTTATCGACTTCTTGAACGCACCTTTCACCAACCGCTCTGTCTGCCTTTCTGTTCTTTCCTACCACAAAAGGCTGGCATGCCTTGGTCTTACTTCTCTCAGTATTCGCTTTGACAGAAGTGACCTTCTTCTTGTTTTCAAGATAAATCCACGACTACGATACTCTCTCATCTAACACTTTCTTCATCCTTGCCCACTCTAAATATAACTCATGGTGACAGCCTCAAACTGCTGCCCAAATCTCTCAAAACTAACACAAGGAAGGGCGTTTTTTCTGAGACTGTTGTCAGTCTGTGGAATGGCAACAGTGCCTCCAGTGTTGATAACTGGAAGTCTTCTTTTGATAACATGTCTCCATTCTAAATTTTGCTTGGGCACTAGAGGCTAATCAGCCTTTCCTATCACCCTCTTTTAATTTAATTTATCATGCCAGTTTATATTTACACTAAAAAAAACTTGTAGCAGCATTTTAAACTAAATTGTAGCTAACTTCAGGCGTCAGTCATTAGATTTTCCAAGATGACAATTAGACCTCTTGTTTCTAGACATGCGAGTGTTTATTGTCGTCATTATTATTCCTGTTGAAATCTCAGATAAACAGTTTTGTTGTCGCAACACTTTAAACCCATTTTTCAGCTAGACCCTAGATAACACATCGATATTTTGTTTCTAGGCCAGCAGTTACACGTGAATACAAACTCGTTGCTAGACATGTAAACGTCTGGTTTTAAATCATCGATTACTTTCCCAATAAGATTTCAAGCACCAAGATGGGGATTACAGAGCTGGACACCTCTCATTGGTCACTTTTGTTTTTCAAGCCCGTTGCCTAGCACAGATGTTATGCATCGATATAGAAACAGACATTTCCGGACATTGCCATCACGAACTGACAAGACTTTTCCGCCTCTACTATTGATTTCGCACACAGCATGTAGCTCTTTGTTCGTCATGGGTTGTGACCAATTCCACATATGCATTAAAAATTAAAGAAGCACTTACAGCGCAGTGCAGTTTTAATTAAATTAACTCGGTGAAAAGGCATCAATTTCCATCTCCACCATAGCATTATAGTTGTTATTCAAAACTGCGCAGATTTTGATCAAAATTGTAGATGCGTTAATCCTCGCCATGCGAAATGGTTTCATTTATTTTTAAGCCTAATTCATTCCAGAACTACATCCGGTCAAGTCTTGAGAAAATGGAAACAGGAAATGATAAAAAATAAATAATTAAAACTGAAATGATAAGCCCATGAAATTTTTTTGTGAAGAATACCTAATGTTGACATTGAATTTATGCCAGCTAACCATTTTACTAAGTATGCGTTGAACCACATTGCAGCTTTTAGCACAGGATCAAAGGTTTATAATCAAATAATCAAATGATCAAAAACCCAGCTAAAAGAATTATGCAGAAAATATGCAGAAAATTTGGATTTCTCAGGAAAAAAAAGCTCAATTCTGCAGAATTTCTGCACTCTGTTGTTCACTCTCAGCGAAGTGAATATAAAATACGTAGAAGTTTTGCAGTTCGTTGTTCACTCTCAGCCAGGTGAAAAATAAAATATGCAGTATTACGGTAGTCTGTTGTTCTCTCTCAGCAGGCTGAAGATGAAACCTGCAGAATTTCTACTGTCTGTTGTTCAATCTCAGCAAGCTGAAGAAGAAATCTGCAGAATTTCTCCTGTCTTTTGTTCAATCTCATCAAGCTGAAAATAAAATCTACAGATTTTCTGCAGTCTGTTGTTCAAT
>JAHWFP010135415.1:49455-59484 GCA_023313725.1 Lithobius niger | reverse complement strand
TATTAGATACAGAGTCAGTAATAGAATGCATTTACTCCATTTTAAAGATAAGTGCGTCGCCATATACCTAGAGCTGGGGCTTACGTAGTCCAAATACAGCGCCTACTTACCTGGTCTGCTTGAGGAGAGTTTCGTCCATTTGCAGCTATTTCCGGTTGTTTATTTCTTCAAGCCGGAAGTCGTGACGTCGTATCCTGTTGGCAACGTCACGATGTCTGTCCTCGTTGGTTTTTTGATGTATGCTAAACGTCAGCGTTGACACATAAATATAAAATGCAGATGGGCTAGGTTTTAAGTCGCTCTGGCCTCTGACCTTTGGAGATTTCTTAAAACGAGTAGAGAGGCGAAGCGCGCTGTATGCAAATGTAGCGTGTCCATCTGCAAACATGCATGCTAAAATTAAGCCGGAAAAGTATTACTCGTGAAAAGTTGACGATCGTCAGTCAGCCCGGAGAACACGGAACATATTTGGTGCTTGCAGGCTTCTTCGCGGCTTATGCGTATTTCTCGAGTCGTAAATGGGCATTACACAAAGGAGGTAAAATATATGCTTACCACATTCTCGTGCTTGAGGTCCTCGTTTCAGGATTTTGAAAAAAAATGTGGAAAGCAGTAGTTTTGCGTAGTTTATGAAAGCTCCTCGTCTACAACAAACACTCCTCTTCAAAGAAAGTTCAAAGAAAGTTGGCTTCAGCTCTGTTTAGACGGGACTGATTTTCAAAGAAATTAGATTCAGCGCGCTTTAGACTAGACTGATTTGCAAAGAAATTTAGCTTCAGCTCGCTTTAGACTGGACTGATTTTCAAAGAAATTTAGCTTCAGCTCGCTTTAGCCTGGACGGTTTTTCCAAGAAATTTAGCTTAAGCTCGCTTTAGCCTGGACTGATTTTCAAAGAAATTTAGCTTCAGCTCGCTTTAGCCTGGACTGATTTTCAAAGAAACTTAGCTTCAGCTCGCTTTAGCCTGGACTGATTTTCAAAGAAATTTAGCTTCAGCTCGCTTTAGCCTTGACTGATTTTCAAAGAAATTTAGCTTCAGCTTGCTTTAAACCGGACTGATTCTGGAATATACGGTTTCGTTGGCCAGCATGTGTTTTGGAAGATTTTACGGAATCATTAAGCATTGTTGGGGATGATTATTATTATTATCTTTTTTTATTATTTGGTAATGTTTACGATTGTTCTATCTTAACAATTATGATTTTGAGCTAATCTCTCCTTTCCCGGTCTGCAGAAGTATTCCATTTCACGCAGCTGCGTCGAAGCATTTTCGTCCTTCGCCAATGAAACAGCCTGGCCCTTCAGAACAGAAGACACACTTGCTTATCCCCTCTGGTCAGCCTTGTCCGTCGCCGTTTCCATCTTCATGAGACTTAGCGGGTCAATTGGGTGATAAATCTGTTCTCCTTTCCTGGGTTTCTAAATTTTTTCAGGAGGTATAGATCTATGACAAGCTCTAGAGGGGGGTTTGTTTAACACCTCTGTAATGTGTGGCGCGGTGTCAACCCGGATCACTGTACTGTGACTGAGGTTGGCACTAATGACCTTGCTGTCGACTGACGCTCAATCCCCCCTACTTAGATATAAGGACTACTAATAATTACTTCCGAGATATTAGGATTACTAAAAATTACTCCTAGATGTAACGATAACTAGTAATTTCTTCGAGAAGTAAGGCTTACTAAGGGATTCTTAATAATTACTGCATGTGTGAGGATTACTAATAATTACTCTGGGGGAAGGGTTTTCAAAAGATAACACCTCTATATTTGTGTGTAATATTGTCACATTTCCTGCAATCTTCCACGCTGAGCAAAGAGGTACGCAGTCCTCACCCAAGTCAGCTCAGAACCACGGAATGGGTGGCAAGCTGGCGCCCAGAACGCTCCAAACCTTTCTTTCATATCTTCATCTCTGTTTTCATACCCTTGATATCTTGTGTGTCGATTCCCTCCTCTCTATATTTATTCCTGATCCAGTCTTCTTAAGCTTTTCGGCCAAGTGAGTGGTATTGTATGAAAATTCCCTTCCTTTTCAGCGAGAAGCATTTATCCATTCATACATATACAGGAGGGAGGATAAAACGCACCATTTCCTGTTCTCTGGCAATTTCCTCTCTTTACGATCGCCTGGCTGTCTTGCAGTACATGATCGTGTAGCTGGGGCCGATATCGAGTCAGTCATAGACCAAGCGACCGAACCGGCTATGAATAATCAAAACCGCTCAAGTAGTTCGTGTTATGTACCTTGAGTGGCTTCTATAGACATTGCTCCAACATTCACAGCCCACCGTGCTTTTCGTTGCTTTCCGTTTTCTCTCCCCCGCCTCCATCCCACCCCACCCTCACCCGATGTCGATCTGCGTTTCTGTTCCTGTAATACTGGTGGTGCTGGTTGTAATATTTCAAAAGACGGTTATATTATTCTGGTGCCGGCCGTATTTCGGATTTGAGAACAGACATCTTCTCCTTGTCGATTTGCAGACAAGATACGGGCAATGGGCACAGATGGCCCTGTTTAGCCGCCAATTGCTCTTTCTCTCCATCGTCTTTTGTTTCGTACCCTCCCGGCTGCTGTGTTTTGTGGCTTTTGTGTGTGTGGGTGGGAGGATGGGTTGGTTTTCTGGCGAGCGTATACTGTAATTCGTGTAACTCATCCGCTTTGTTGGTTAGTATTTTCCTAAAAATTATGATTTTAATTGTTCAATTTTTTTTTATGGTGAACTTGTCATTAAGTCCATGGAAATCTCCAGTTGGTTACCGCCAGCAGCGTGTCGCTGGAGACTCCGTGGCAAAATTCAACACTGAATTCCCCCCCCCCCCTCTCTCCCTCCAACATACTGGCAAAATTTAAAGCTGAGGGCCAATCCAAACTTGGGCAAATGAAGCTGAAAATAGAAAAAAAAATTATAAAAATTGCGTGCCTCGTGTAGTTTTATTACGGGTTTCTTGCTCTTTAGGAAGCGTCCATGTTTGATTCCAGTTGATGTCATTTCGTGTAGTTTTCAGAAGGGCAAAATCTACATTCTCCGTCCTCAGGGCGCAAATTGGTGATCGGGAGTCACTTTTATTCGTGACGTTTCGCCCCAAAAGTTAAGCAGCTTCTGACTCCGCAATTTTTGTGTACGATGGTTGCTACTTCTTGGCGGTTGGTAATTTTTTTTAGATTGGGGGGAAAGGGGGGGGGGGGGGGATTACGGTTGTAAATTTCCTCTATGTGGTACCGTTTTGAATTGTACGCAAGTACTTGTTGGGAACTAGTTTGAGGGATCTGTACGGTGGAATGTCATCAAACTTATCATTTTTTTTTCTTGAATGATTCAAGCTCGTCAGTGGCACTTTTCATTCATTTTGTTTATGTTATTATTATGAATTTTTTTTTTTTTTAATTATAAAACTAAAATGACTGCATCGTTCGGCTAATCTTAATTCGGCCAAAGCGTTAATTAAAGTCCTCCAGTTGGGGGGCCCGACTTGAATTGGGTGACTGAAACATTTTAAGACAGTGAAAAATCAGATCTGGCCTTGAGAATGCATGCTTTTTGATATTTTTACCATCATTTTTAAACTTTTTAAACTCGAAATTGCTTTTGTAAAGATTACTGAACGTTGCTGCCTATAGGGGCCACCCCTTCCTCCCCCCCCCCGGATTTTATCGGTTCGGCTCTGCGCCACCTCAACTTGTTAGCTTACTTCTCATCTCGGGTTGGTACATATACGTGGGTAAGAGGGGGGGGGGGGCATATTGAACCATACAATTGGACTATACGTCTTTTTCCCTTCATTTGTTTGAATTCCTCTGCTAAAGTGCCGTAAAAAAAAGAGTTATGGCATCTTGTAGTAGCGAAAAGGGCCCATCGTATATTTTAACTCCTCGCCAGAAAATTGTCCATTGCCGTATCGGGACTGGAAGCATTTAAACAGTTGGCATTGAATCCAAGGTTTTTTTTTTGTTTCCTCCCTCCAGAATCTCAAATCACGGCCGATGAAGGCAAATTTTTCGCCGCATGAAACAATTTTTTTTTGTTTCTGGTCGTAACGAGGGAAGAGATACAGTACTTTGGCACGAGAATTGATTTTCTTTTTTTTTCTTTCGTGGGCTTGTGTTTCGTTTTTCTTTTTCTGACTTTTGTTTCGAGTTGGAGGGCATCGTTGCTGTGCATGTCACATAGTGAGAATTATTATTTTTTTTAAATACTGGAAATGAAAATTAGGATTATTTGTAGGGTCGTTCTAGAAATGGCCCTGGCAAAAATGGAAAATTTTAATATTTTTTTTAAAAACTGTGTTTAATAATTAAGTGTTAATGGTCGGCCAAGTTCGAATTTTTTTAATCTTTACGCGCTTTGTAATTATCTGAATGAAGTTTCTAAAGAGTTCAGAAATTCTGTTTTTACCCTAAACCCTTTGGTGTTGGCGACGCCGAAGCGCAAGAGGGAGACAAAGATTTGCTAGGCAATTCCAGTCGGAAATTCCTTGGATCTTTTCCATGCTACAATCGACATGAGCACGAGGCACTACGGTACCCTTCTCTTCCCGACAATGAGATCAAGTTCGACCTACGATCTCTTGCATTCGAGACAGTGGTGCTAACCATCAGGCCATCTTGTCCCTTGCGTTGCTGTCGACGCGCCATCAAGCCTCACTCTCAGTCATGATGTCAGCTAATTAGCAGATTTCAGCTTTTTTTGTGCTGAGCAACATTGTTAGTTTCTAGTTTCTTATTTTTTTGTTTGTTGATATTCCTGACTTAGTTTGGACGTATGACAGGTTTTCCATTAAAACTTAGGTGAATCTTAAAAGCAACCTTAATATACGAGCCTTAAGTATTCAGCTTATTTTCAGAAAAATCCATCGTATTTTCTTTTTTTTTTTTTTGCTCAAAAATGCTTTTCAGCTTTTTATGTTCAGGGTCACTCTCATGCCTGCACTCTCTCCCACCCCTCCCCAAACCCCTTGTTGTGACGAGAAAACTTGTTACTACTTCCAGTTCTACGGGGCCTTAGCGATAGTTGCCGCTATTACCTCTGATAATGCTTTGCCTTCGTTCCACATCGAAAGCAAAAGCATTAGCAGTAGCGTTAGTAGCCCCACGTAGGACTGGGATAAGTATGATGTCCCTATCTATACCACGCGCCACTGCTGTTTGCCATGACGCACGTATCACGTGCCTGGCTAATCCACTCAGACTGCCAAAGATCCGCTATTCTCATTCGTCATTGGCTAACTCGTAATGACATCACGGCACACAGCCGAGACTCGTGGTATAGTTAATTCTCTATTCTACGGCAACACCCGTAGTAGAGATCTCGTGATTAAGCTGTAGGCGGTGATGGCGTTCAACGTTGTAAGCGGCGAAAATTTTGTCAGGTAAATTAAAGCAGTAAGTGCCCGTATCGTTACTAACATTAAAAAAAATTAAAACAACTAAAAAAAAAAAAATATTGTGTATTAGTTTAGGCTTTTAGTTTAAAATTCTACTAACCGGATCAGACACCTGGACGTGTTGCTCGCCTTATTTGAAGCGAGTGAAAACTTTGTATACCCGTAACTGCCTTTAGAGAACTGATTGAATCCTATTCAACATTGATTTTAAATTTAATAAAAAATAAAGGCAGTCATCTGGTACCCAGTCCGATAACAAGTTTCTGCCATTCCGTCAAACTGAAACATTTTAGGAGAAAAAAATAAAAATCATGCGGACATGTCAAAACGTTGCTATTTTCGATTGTTGTAATCGTTGATAGATGACGCTGCGATTTCTGGGTTGTTGTTGATTCAACCTTGATTGGGGGGGCAGCACTTTGGCATTGCAAGGCAGATGGAGGGAGCGGGGGGATGTCCATCCCCAGTGACCAAAGGAGACGATTTGGCCTGTTGGCCGGGAGGAATTGAAGGCAAAGCTATTCCATTTTGTCCCATCAATATTTGTCATTGTCACTCCGCGTTGGTCTGACCAGAGAATCGTCTTGGGATCTGGACGTCCTCTCCTCCACCCACGTAAATTGATGATCGGAATAGAGAAATTAGGCTTTGCAGCCGGGTCAACAAAGGGAGGGAGGGAGTGGGACTGTACTATTTATTTAGTTTTTGTTATTTGCGATTTACGGGACCAGCTCTTCAGTTTAATCAATGGTCCCCGACTGTAATTTCATCTACATTTTCCAGACCCGTTCTTAATACCACGATGGTGTACGTCAACAATTTTTTTTAATTTAATTTTTGTTTGTTTATGAAAACGGCGCGTACACGCGCACAGGGATTTTCGAATTGGGTGGTGAAGCATCGTCGTCCACTGTGATACCACCCTGTGGTCAGGGGATTAATTCCGTTTGGTGCCTAGTGAATAGCTCCTGCATACACCATGTATTCATTATTAATTCACATACGAGCGTACGACCGGGTTCAAGGAGTCTCACGCACCCTGAAATTACTTAGTCTGTAGGTCTGTACTATAAGCACACTTAGACTACGGTGATTACGATTTTTCAGTGATGTCGTTTAACCAAGTAAAATGCACCGATCTGACCTTTCACGTTCTAAAGTAAAAACTGTAAAAACATGTGAGTATACAGCAGTAAGGTTTCACGAGGACTAAACAGTACAGGAATACTGCGGTATATGAAACCTTACAGGAAAGTTTATTGGTGTCATTGTTGGTGATGCTTTCTTCAAAAAAAAATTTCCTTCAAGCCTACCGTCCGTGTCCACTCGTGAATACAATCAATTTTTTTTAATCAATAAAAATAAAATAACCTCAACAGTTGCCATCTTTCCAGTAATCGCAGTTTTCAAAAGGTTATTCGGAGTGTCTTTACTGGGTAAATAAAGGGAATAGGCTATTTTTTTTAGGCGTTTTTCCTCACCCAGCCCCCTCAATGCTTTTTAGTTGGCCTTTTCATAAAAACTTTATTAATAGTAATTACAATTCGGTAGGAGTCGGACCGGAAGTCGACTTCGTTTAGGCGTTGATTTTAAATGTGCTTTACCATGACAAAGCTGGCGTTTTTCCAAGCCATAAAAGGAAAAAATGCGGGTTCTTTCGTCAGGGTTTTTTTTTCCATAATTTTTTTCTTTACCCATTTCCCTCTTCTTTTAATGCCTGTCTGAATTTTTAACTCCCTTTCTTTTGTACTGTATTTTTTTTACACACACACACACACACACACTGTTTTTATTTTATTTTTTTATTTTTTTTCTACTTTTCCATACAAATTTTATTATATTTTACGAATTCCATTGTTACTCTTCTTCATTCGTCAAGTCAAGCTCTAGTAATCCATGAAGTTTAATGTCCCGTTTCCAAATTCCCTCCCCCTCTCTCTGGCTCTCTTTGCAAATTTATGCATTTTGGTAGGGGTTTGAGCTTAATGAATTTCATTCTAGCCCGAATAAATTGCAATTGTCTGCTGTTACCCCTTTCCCCCGCCCATCTGTAACCCCCCCCTCCCCATTTTTACCACTAAACGCTTCGTTATTCCCTTTTCCCCCCATCTTCTGTTATATATTTTTTAACATTTTTTTTTTATTATTATTTTGATCTCCGTACTTCCCGTAGTACAACTAGACGGACTTCCCCCATCCGAAGCCGTTAGTTTCACCACATTGCCTTTTTTTTTTTTTTTTGTCTCGTGCATATTCGGGCGTTTCTTTTAACGGTTTTTACTTTGCTCGAATGAACGCAGTTCAAAGGTTGATGAAATGGGCAATTAAGAGCTTTAATTGGGGCTGAAATTCGGGAAAAATTGTGACAGCTCACGAAGGTCAAAAAAATCGATTGATTTCTGCGTGAGCCATATTTTGGGGGTGGGGGTGTGAGTGAAGGGGAGTGGGTTGTAGGGCAAGCACCCCTTTCTCTAGCGAACTAGAACACCTCCACTCCTTTTTTGAGCACGCACACGTATGTATCTGTCTTTTGTTTTTAGCTAACCTTCCCACCTCCCCAGCCTCTCCAGACTTTAAAGTTGCACCATGGGTAAGGGATATTGATCTGCCGTCCTGTTAGAGAGAAAGTTTGTTTCGACTATAATGGATTGTTTTCACTGGTGTAAATGAATGGATAATTTGAGATGACGAATATAAAATACAGTAGCTGTCTTTCTTGGTTAAGTGCAGTTACATTTTTGAATTTCAAGAATGACTTTTCAAACCCCAAGAGGCCTTTAAGAGACAGAAGTATGTCAGAAGATCATTAATGAGTCAAGCGTCATTGATAAAGTCAAAATATTCATTAATAAGTCAGAAGAGTCATTAGTAGGTCAGAAAAGGCATTTACACTTTCAGTGAAGGGAGTTTCTGTTCATGACGTTCGAAGATTACATTTCTACTTTAGAGATTTTGGGTGATATACCTGTTTGTCTTTGACGGCTCAGCGGATTTTCAGTAGCGTTGGTAAGGGACCCCGTTTAATAAGGCTAGTGGCCCTGAGCACTGCATGAACGGCACGAGGCCATATGCCATAAATACCGTAATGAAAGTTCTTTTACTCTAAAGGAAAGCCGAACATAATTAAAAATGGTAATAAAAAAAACTATTAACTACCAATTTAACAAGTTTTGAAACAAGCGTTCGCTCCAGTTGTCATTTCTACAGCAAATGGCACGCGAGGTCCAGGGTGCGCTTTTTTTTATTTTTTATTTTCATTTTTTTTATTAATTTCTGACTAAAATGCTTTTATCTAGCTTTTCTAAAGCCTTTATGTTTTTTTTCTTTTTCTATTTTTCAATTGTTTCTAAGGAATCACGGAATGGCGCTTTCTGGGGGTTTTCGAGTTCAACAGAAAACCCTTTCGGATTTTTGAGGAGGCACATTTTTTTTTAAATTTGTTTATTTTAATTGTCAGGTACAAGGAGTACGCACCACATGCCAGAAATGGTTCCAAAATAGGCTAAAATACGTTAGCGTTCGGGAAGACCCCACTAAAGGTGGTCACAGCGCTTCCCAACACCCCTCGCTGAAAGGGGAGAGGGCACAAACTATTTGGTGGAAGCCCCCCCCCCCCATGTGGTATCTTCAAGTCACCCTATATAGTGAATAACAAAAAGAATGACATTTTTCCTCCTAGTGCTGGCTCCTAACAGACGTTCAGTGTCAAAATTCCTCAATTTTATGCAAATGTGATTGTTTTTTAAGGCCTTAATTATACATAATCGGCTTGGTATGGGAATTCCCAGTTCCCCTGCCTCAAACTCTATTTTTTCTTAGGTCGTTTGCTTTTATTTTCCCAAAACGTCATGTGACAACACTGGTGGTAGCAGATCTATCCAGAAGATCTAGCACATATCTATCCAGTCCAGATCTAGCTCTGATCTATCCAGAAGTGCTCTATCCAGATCAAGCCAGCGTAGATCTAGAGTAGATCTATCCAGAAGGGCTCTACCCAGATCTATCCAGCGCAGATCTATCCAGACTCGCTCTACCCAGATCTAGCCGGAAGATCTATCCAGCGTAGATCTATCCTGAAGCGCTCTATCCAGATCTACCCAGCGTAGAACGATACAGAAACGCTAGATCTACAGTCTATTCGTGATTGTAGTGATCGTTTCGGTACTCGATTGCTTCATGTACAGGAATTGCTTTGTAAGATAGAAATGAGAATATAGAAATAAAGAATATAGCCTAATGCATTGTAGCATCCTCGTTCGGCTAAGCACTAGTGATCTTCTGAAAATTATTTGCCTAATACTTTACTTCGAAACATTGTGAAAGCACAATTCAGAACAATGACTGGATTTCCTTATTATTTTTTTTCCAGCGTCTGTCGTTTTTGTTTGCGTGGCTATTCGGATGAATCCAGCAGACGATGGGACTGGGTGGTTGTGGTAGGGGAGGGGGAGGCGTTGGGGAATGGAACTGCGTTTGGGGGAAGGGCAGAGAGGAAAAGAGCTTTTCTATCTATCTAGTGCGCTCGTTAAGAGGTGGAGCTTTAATTAAAAGTTGGGCCCACGACTGCGACCATTTGCACGCGTCTCGCTGTGTCCGGAGAGTGTCCGTCGCTGTTGGGCGCGCGCTGCCTCATGGCAAATAGCCGCC
>JAHWFP010135415.1:30063-41435 GCA_023313725.1 Lithobius niger | reverse complement strand
CCCGCTGTTGTAGTTAGTCCCAGGCCCCTAATTTTGATGTGGAGGCCCTGCTCGGATATAGCCTACAGACACCGGACAAATTATAGACAGACACAAAACTGTTTTTTTAAATTTATTTACTTTTTTTTTTAAATCGTGATGGATTGCCTGCAAATGGGGAGGCGGGGGGGGGGGGGGGGCTTTCCAAAAAAAGTTATTAGCGTTCAAAACTGCTAAAGATTTATTGGCTTCTTTATTACACTAGCATCTCGTGACGTTTATGTGTTAGCCGCAACGAGCGCGGCAGCGTTATATGGCACATTAATTTACCATAAAATCGCCCACCATCCCAATTTAAAACAAACGATACAATATTTGAGGGGAACAATCCATCCTAATTAAAAATAAATAAATAAATAAATAAAAAAAGTGGGTGCCGATTTGTCCAGTGCTTATATTCAGGTGCCTACGAGTCCTACATCCCTAACAAAGTAAGCATTGTTACGTCCTCGGTCCCGCGGCCCCCCAGCCCACCGACCCCCGAACATTGAAAGTTTTCGTCTCGCAACTAAAAGGCTGCATTGCATGTATTCAGTGACGGTGTCTGGGATTTGTCCACGTAGATTACGTGGGTGTACGTAGGTGTGGCCATGGCTGGTCATCGAGCGTTGCACTTGGAATGAGATCATCCAACACTGCAGACACGCGGTAAGCATCCGTTTCCCCGATTACGTACGCTTTTCATTTAGGCTAGTTCGGTTATATTTTGGGTTATTTTTCTGTTCCTGTCCACTTGTAAACACTCTGGCCGTTCCGTGCCGACCGACAACAACGTGCGTCTAGGGGCTGTGACCTTGAGTCTACGAGGGGGTCCAGTTGTTAGCCAATCACAAGGGGCTTTAAACATTCCCTGCTCCCCGACCCCCTCCAACTTGTCATACCCCCGGCCCCCCCCCCTCCCCTCTCCGTCGTGCGCATTGGCCTGTGCGTTGCCTGCGGCAGTATGGTATCTCCCCTACACCCTGCCTGGTTGTACCCAACCTCACTCCCCCTCTGTTGAAAATCAGGGTGGCCCAGTACCTCGCGTTTGGGAGGAGGTGTGTGTGATAGTGTAGCGGGGATCACAGAACCTGAGTGAGTGTTAGTTTACAAGGTAAACAGCTGCTTTGGACGAGAGAACACTTCGAAACTACGCCAGAAACTTTGGTGGATAAGTTTTGGCAGCGAGTGAACGGAACGAGCGAAAGTGTAAGTAAAAATTGGGTGTTTGTGTTGGGGAAGTTGGGGGGGGGGTATACTTGTGTCACGTGACTGTGTGTCGATGTTGTCATGCGATGTGTTGTGTTTGCGGGTTTGAAGCGGGGGGGGGAGGAAGCATGGATTTTCTATGTTGACATGAGCTCTTCTTGTTACTGCGAAGATGTCTTATTTTGGTGTGCGTGTGCTGGTTACTTGGTGTCCTATGTTAATATTTAAAATTAAGGCTGGGTCTACAGTTCCGACAATTAAACTTGTTCCTTGTTTATTGATCGGTGAAACGAACTGACGTCACCGATATGAAGGTAGAAGGGTGGTCGGGAGGGGGTTGGGAAAGAGAAAAACTTTATAAAGTCAACACATTTTAAGGTTTCGATGGTATTTTCTTAATAATTACTACCGTTTA
The DNA here is from genome assembly GCA_023313725.1 of Lithobius niger. Classification (NCBI taxonomy): domain Eukaryota; kingdom Metazoa; phylum Arthropoda; class Chilopoda; order Lithobiomorpha; family Lithobiidae; genus Lithobius; species Lithobius niger. The sequence continues at coordinate 39,793 of JAHWFP010135415.1, read as the reverse complement.
TTACTACTGATACTAATCTGTTAATTGTAAGGTAGGCAATCGTAAAAAAAAAATAAAACTTAGGTAATATGGTGGGTAATTTATATTGATTGATACTTCGTATTAAAATGACTTCACGACGTGTCGAATTTTAGAATTTTTTTTATGGTTATTACTGTTAATACTGATACTAATCCTTTAAGTGTAAGGTCGACAATACTAAAGAAAAAAATTGGTTTCATGGATACATGGATGGATAATTTCCATTGATACTTTTTATTAAATTTACTTCTCAACGTGTTGATTTTCCGAAATTTTAACCCATGAATCAGCTGTTGTAGCCTTGTTATCACCACTGGACTGCGATGCAAGTCTATTATACTGCGTGACAGGCTTTAAAGCCTTTTTGCCTTTTTTTAATTTTTTTTAATTATTTTCCATATTGTTTCTATGAAATCACGCAGTGGCGGCACTGAAAACCCCCTTCGGGTTTTGAGGAGACGCTTTGTTTATATTTGTATATATATATATTTATTTGTAGGCCCTACATATATTTTTTATATTTATTTATATATTTTTTCTATTTGTCAAGTGCAGGGAGTACCCACCAGGGGGCCAGAAATGGTCCCGAAAGAGGCTAAAATGCATTAGTTTCCGGAATTCTGCCCCGTATCCCACAGCGCTCCCCCAGACTCCTGCAGAGCTCCCCCCAGACTCCTGGCTGAAAGGAGGGGTGGGGGGGGATAGACAACAAATTATTTGGTGGAAACTCCCCTTCATAAAACCCTGCCTGCACCCTGGTCATGCGTTACCTTAATTCAAGTCACCTTGGTAATCAATAACAATCAAACGGATATTTTTCATCCGAGTTGTCACCTTGGCGAAAGGGATCGTGGTAAAGTCCCCGCCAGGACTGCCCGCCAGGGTAGCATGACAGGCTACCATGCTCCTTCAGTGGCTCTGGGAACTATTCTGGCCAATTATGGACAGCCTTTCGGCCCCTACGATGATCGGAGGTTTCCCGGATCGAATCCCCGGGTTGGCACCTCCCTTTACCAGATATTTCTTCTTCTCAAAAAAGTCTTGTAATGTTCAAAATTGAGCCGGTTCAGCCACACGCCCATTAAATTGCTTCGGCTGACTTAAGGCTAAAAAAAAATTAATTTCAAAACAAAGTTTAGGTTCGTAAACTGACGTTGTTCAGTTTCAAAGTAGCTAAATTTTATAAAAAATTGGACATGGTATTTTTTAGGCTGTAAGTTTACAAAATTAGTTTGGTAGGGGAATCCCCCAGATCCCCTACCCCAAAGGTCCCCCCCCCCCACAGAATGTCGTGTAAAGTTTACATGCTGACGATTTTTGATAAAGTGAATTTGCATGTATTGCCTCTTTTCTGCATTGTACATGGCTACATCCTTTTTACCACAATGGAGGTTCCCTACGCCTTGCGTGCTTTCATGGCTCTGTATTTATTTATTTATTTATTTTTAAAGTTGAACTGGACATAATTATTCCACTGGAGCGTTGCGTCCCCTCTCTCAGACTCCCCATGCCCACTACTTCTCCCCACCCCGCAATCGGGAAATGGTCTGGCCCTTGCAGTTGATGCTTTTAGTGCAGGTGGTGAGAGGCGGTGGTGGACCGTAATGTTGTGTTTTCGTCTGTCTGCCTATCCCGTGTGACGTGTCCGTTTCGTAGCATCTCGCCTTAACTTGTGCACCTGTGAACCACTTTGTGATATGTTTACTACAAAGATAAGCGTCTATTATTACTTACCTATATCTCGAGGTTGGATTTCAATGTGTTTCGGTTTCGTTTGGAATGGCGCTCTCAAATGTAAACAAAGGCGGTCGGTTCAGCCGGCAGCTTGAAATCAGCTGATCAGACGCTGGGGTCATGGGCCAGGGTTTCCCCCCTCTGCGCACGTGCTGTGTCTGTGAGTCTGTCTGCGTGGTTTTTTTTCTTTTTGTTATGGTCCTGCCTTGGTTATGGGCACTGCACCGATATTATTTAGGCGGTTTGATGTGAAGTATATGCGGAGTTTATGTGAGGTTTGGGCTTAAAAGGACATAAATCCTTCCGGTATATCGTGCGACCCGATGAGATTGCAGTTGGCAACATTTACACAGGTTAGAGTTAATGTTGCCAAATCACCTCGCACGCAAGAAAAAAACAAGAAAATGAATGTGTTGGCAACATTTACATGCGTTTGAACTAATGTCGCAAAACTGAGTCATGCAGGAAAACCAACAAGGATTTATGTTCCTTTAATAAACGTGAAAATATAGGTAGAATTAGAATGTTCAGGCTGTGAAATTATGTAGATCATAGTTGCGTGCGGGGTGGGTCTAAATTCTAAAACATGTGAGTAGGTCACACCTTTTTGCTGTGTTATTAGTGGAAAGAGTTGGTGCCTTGAATCATTTTTCCAGTAGGTGACCGGGTTTGACTTGACGTTCAGATTACTGAACAAGATTAGGGACTGGTCATCGGGAGGATGTATGACCGTTTCGCCGAATCCCGTTTCGTTGAGTGTCTTAAATTTCGGCGCAAACCCCGTTGTGCTGAGTAATTTTTTTTTCAAATTACTCGCCTAGCTGGCGCTCCCCGCGGCTAAACATTTGACATCAGAAACCGCAACTAATCACAGTTTCCTTCTAATTAAGAATGGATGAAACTTCAATTAATTTATGGTGAAGTCTGTAAACGAGAAAAAAATCAGCTGCTGACAGCGAAAACAGACCACAAGTTCATGACAAATCGAACGTTATTTAATTTTCGACAAAAATTGTTTTTGTCTTAGTCACAATAAAGCATGAAAAAAAAAAACAATTTACAAGCCATTAGTGTGTGAGTTCTTCGCACAATAACCGCCATCCTGGATTGGGTGCTATGACGTAATATTCATTGGGACGTAACTCAGCGGCCATCAGAGATAGAAGGACAAGGTTTGAGCCATTCTTTAACTTAATTCGAGGGCTACAAATTATATCGGGACTCCCAAAGTCGTACGACACTTTTTTTACCCGCTATCTCAAAAGAACGTGTACATGACGTCTTTAAAAATTTTTTCTCAACAATTGGCGTCTGGCACTCGACAGATTCGGTTTTAGGAGGAAAAGGTACTGCAGGAAACGTCAAAAAAATTCATAATATGAAACAAAACAAGGTAGGCTACGCCTGCTTTAGCCCAGATTATAAAGCGGCTGGAAAAAATGACCTATTAGGACGTCTTCGACTCTCATTCACGAAGCGTACCGTACTCATTTTATAGAGTTCGGTGGACGAAAGCTCAACGAACTTTAACACGGTCACAACGTTAAAAATTGTAACCTTTCCTACTTCAATAACAAGGTAGGGAGGAAGGGATGGGGTTGGAAGGATCTGCAGGCAACAGAACGTCAATCGGTTGCAAATTTTAGCCGACTCGCTCGACCTTCGGCATGACCTTGTCAATTTTAGCTCATTCCCTCGTTACGCGCACTCACGCTGTCTTTTATCGCCACACACGTGAAGTGGCGCTCCACCAACGAGATTAGCCTCGTCCTTTAGCCTCTACACCCACAGAGAGAGAGAAGGTTACATTGGCATCGAGTGCCTAACTGATGGGATGTCCATTAAGCTAACAGGGCCTGGTCACTCAGTCTTCAAATAGAGATGGGATCTAAGGGGTCAAGCGAGCTTTGAATGGCGTCCCGCATCTGAAGCAACCAATTGAAGGTAGCGAATAATAGAGTTAGGTTTGGAGCCGCTACGGCCTAAACCCCAGATCGGAGCGAACCACGTTGCTTCTGCGTGGTAACGAAATGTAACCTTCGAAGCTGTCAAATTAGTAACGTCAACTGGCAAAATGAGGTTTCCATATTATTAAACAGTTACCGAGAGCAGCAAGGTTTGGTCTGACATGAACTGACCTCGGGGCATATCTCCTTGGTGTTCGCTACCACGCCAACCCTCCCTATTGCCGAACCTGTCAACCTGATCTCCAATTGTTACGTTTGAATGCCAACGAATTTGCACGATGCAAAAGACCAAAGAAAAATATTTGCATCTCCGTTAGAGTTATGAGAAGGAGCGGGGCGGAGGAGCACAATATTAGTATGCAAACAATTGTGAAATTTGCATGCATTCGTAAACATATTTGTCGTTTGCCTACTTGGAATTGGCTCGGTCAATACCAGTAATTATTGATCGCGGCATCCCGTATGCGTTGAATGAATGCTTAGATTGAGCAAAAGCCGAGAAGTAGCGAGACGAGTAACCTCGGACAGGCTCGTAGGACCTAGGCCATATAACACTGCGAGCATGTTAGTTTGTAGTGCACTCAATCGACCGTCCACTGGATCTATACATCTTTTAAAACTGCTAATCGTGGATACAAAATGTCTGCAACTTAACACACGTATACAAGAAACGAAAATAGCGTGCTAAACCCCTTTATTTTCATTAAAGACTTCGCCAAATACCAATACGAACACCTCGGATATGTACGCAGGTCATACACGTATCTAATATATACATTGTATGTGTACAGGCGAAGACAATTCAATTGTGTCCTCTAGGCTAGGGAGGCCAGGGGCGAGTTGTTCATCACTTGCAAGACAATAATGTCACGATATTGATGTTCATTGGCCGTCTTGTGTACAAACACGGCAACCACTGTCGTCAATCACATTTTCGAAAATGACCCCTGTATGTATACAGCATCGGTAATTCAGGTGACGACACTGACGTAATTAACTTCAAATAGGATACTCCAACTCGGCTGATGTATAGGAGATATTAAGGTCCGTTATACTGTTTTAAGGTTAATGACACTAAATGCTTTTCCAGCTAACCTCCTTCTTACAATATTACCCATAAGGTGAGAACTGGCAAGGTTCCCCGAGTTTCGGTACCAAGTGTGCACTATAGAATCCCGGCTGGGACTTAGTCTGTGCTGCCATAGTTTCTTCTTACTTCTTGGTGTGATCGATGGACTACCTCCTTGACCCAGCACTGAAGGTACGAGCGTATTTTATATCTTTCTTATTGCCTCAGCTGCTAAAAATAGATGTCATCTCCTAGGAATGATCCAAATTGTAGCACAATCGGTCAACCAACATATAGGCCAATGAATCCGTCTAGATGGGAAAGTATGCTGCTTAGAGCTTCCCCCCCCGCCCCCCCCCCCCACCCTGCTTGTGGGTTGTGCAATATTTTTATTGTACAACTGGAACTTGCATAACAAGATGGATCAATTCCGAGTACCACCAGCCCACAACACCCTTCGCCTGAACACGCGTCTCAGCGGGTCATTACATCCCATTTTGCCTGTTGGGGTAACTTTCGATGTTTATAAGGGCGCTTTTCCCAGGGCACTATCCACTCGGTTCTACTTCGATCACTACGCGTAAGTACCCAGGGAACCCTTACGAAACACACTTTTCAACAATGGACTTTTCATTGTCCTGTCAATCGTTCATACTGTTGGGGAAGGAGTTAATAAATGAACTGCTCTTAAATATCACACAACATGGCATTTAAGAATGCCACACCATTCAAAATTTACAAAATAAAAGGTTAGCATTTGTAGATTTTCCGTGAAATTCAAAGCCCACGAACTCTAGCATATTCCGCTGAACACGACTATAGTTTCTCCACCTCAAGTTTTTCTAGCACTTTTGCACATTTCGAAGATGATGACGGCCCACAGCACAAGCTCCATAGTGTGCCACCTGTATCTCTCAACTCGGGGACTACACGCAGTCCAACCTGCATGGGTCCACAAGTCGCCTTGGGTCTTCCAGCACGGATGGAGCGAGAGTGGCAACTTGTTTAAAGTTTGACGAACCGGTCGGTATTGAGTAGGAAGGCCTTGCAGAGCTTAAAGCTTTAAGTGGCAAATGGCCACTGAAACATTCATGGCCACGGATTGGGAGAAGGGAGGGGCAGAACTCAAAGGGGGAAAAAACGAAGGGACATAGCCAATTCGATAAGCAAGCCATTACCTCGTGAGGGGGTAGGTACTTCTACTTCTCCACTCGAGTTTGACCTCCCCGGGTCCCTATCAGTAGGGTCTTTCAGTAAACACCCCAATCGAATTACTACTGGATTCCATCTACAATATTCGTCCACCCAATGGCATCACCAGTAATTACGGTGCTCCATTCGGGTTGGGCCTCCAGATCACAAACTGAATGCGAAACTCTTATCAAACTTTCATTTCTGCTCCTGGTTTCACGTACTTTGACGTTCGAGACAGTTTTGCGGTTGGGATTTGGAGAGGTTTGGGGACAGTGGAACCGTACATCAAAAGACGGTACCAGTTGAAACTCGAGCACAATTTCTTCTGGAACCAACTCTAGCTCCTCATCTGTCACACAATTTTTCAAGTTTCTCGCGTCTCAAGAGCTGCTAACGGAGCGCAGAAATTCCAAGTGACTCTTTTTAGAGTTGGGTCCCTCATTTATGGTTGTCATTATTTGCAGATTTAGTGTCACAGATAGGTGGCACTGTAGTTAAAAAAAAATAAACTTGTCCTAGTGTTGAAGCTTTCAAAGTGCAATTATTCCGTCACTTGTTCAATTCATAACTTGGTCACCATCCCTTTCCCCACTCTTTTCCTTCCCTTCTCTTTCTCCCCCCCCCCCCCCCCCCCCCCCACTCTCACTACCCCACTTTCTTGTTTACTTTTAGTTTTTGCTATTGCCTGCTGACAATGTAATTGTATTTTTCGGATTAGGTGTAAGAATGGGCTACCTCGCCCCTTTCAGGCACAATAAATTTTTTCCCCGGATTTTGTTGATAACGTGTACTTCCACATGCTACGAAGAAGTTTATTATTATTATTATTATTATTATTAATAATTATAGCAAATAATTACTATAGTAGTATATATAAGCATCCTCAACTAATTCATGAATTTTAAAATCATGAATAGAACAACTCGTATGGGACAAGAAATAGAGCATATTACATTCCAAATACATTTAATAATCTAGATAAAAAGTTAACAAATTATACAAGTATCTGCAAATTAAAAAAGACGTTAAAATTAAATTTGGTAGAAGGGTATAAAAAATAGAAAAGTATAAACGAAGGGCAGTAGGAATGAAGGAAATAATAATAATGTAAATAATAGTGTAAATAAAGCAATGGATGTGTAAATGTGTATGTATGTGCTATTTATTCACTTTATGTATATATTATTTATTTTCTTATGTTTGTATTATTTAATATATGTATGTACTGTGTATTGTCGCTCACACAAGTTTTATGCTTCGAGCAATGTGGACAATAAAAATATATATTATTATTATTATTAATAATTGTCGCCCAATGCTTTATTTGTTGTCCATATTTGATAAAATTCTGGAAAATTTTTTTGTAAGTAAAATATGAAAGTTTTTTTGACAAATGTAAAAATCTAACCCTACAATTCGGATAGAGAAAAAAATATGGGAACAAACGATTTATTATTGGAATTTAATGACCTAAATGAAGGAAAATATATTGGAATTATTCTAATAGATCTAAAAAAAAGCTTTTGATACTTTTGATAAAAAAAATTTATTACAAAAATTTTATAATTTAAGATTAAGAGGAAAAATACACAACATAATAAAAAGCTACTTATATGATAGAAATACAATTGTACAAGTAAAAGAAAAAGATAGTTTTCCAATAGTAAGTAAATACGGAGTACCGCAAGATATATACTAGGACCTCTATTGTATTTAATTTATACAAATGACATTGTTGATATTATAGAAAAAACTAATATTTTCATGTTTGCTGATGATATAGCTCTTGTATCTATAATTAGGGACTACAATGAAATGCTAAATAATTTACAACACGAGTTTAATACAATAAATAATTATTACATTGCAAATGAATTGTTTATAAGTAAAGAAAAGACACTACAAATGGACATTACAGTACCAAAAATGAAAATAAAAAATAATACATGGATAATAAAACATTATGGAAATTGTAAAAATTTGAAGTATAAAAATCAAACTTATCCCTGTGCTAATGCTTTAAATTGAAAAAAAAATTAAATTAAGGAAATTATGTTCAAAAATTTAAAGATTAAGAGAAATATTAGATAAAAACAGAAAAAATTTATTTCTGATCCATGGGTCGTAAGTGTAATATAGATATGGGGATGGCATTGAGATTTATGGACAGACATCAGAGTACCTACTTAAAAGACTACAAAAAGTTCAAAATTAAATTATTAAGATTTTGTTTGGGAATAAATATAAAAAAATAAAAACGGAAATACTCGTTAAAGAAAATAATATTATGAAAATAAAGTAAATAAAAAATTTAGTTATATTAACAAAGTATTACTCTTGACAATAAATTTAAGGTAAAAGTATATAAATCTGGTGAAACAAATCTACTAAAAATAGTTATAAATTACCGGCTTGGAAAAATAATTGTGTAAGAGAAGACGAGAATATTTTATACCAAATATATTTCCAAAGTATTTATTAAATTGCTTGAATAAAGAGCTGTGTAAGACAGACAAGTCACCTGCACGAGTAGTTCCGTAGTAATTCAGTGTGGACGGACGTTTGTATATTAATTTTATTATTTATAGCATTCTTGGGATGGTGAAAGCACCCCACAATTGACCGCCGCACTTCATGCGTCGTAGATATCAGAAAAATGTTAAGTTGTGGCATCAGTATGTAGGTTTTGTGCTCTTAACTTTTTACTTGTAGTATACTATTGAGAGTTAATGTCAGTTTGTTTGTGCTTATTTAATTTGAGCGCCATAAGCTGTCAACTAGTTTAAGTCTAGGACACCGTTCGACAGCTCCCGAAAAACGGATCAAAGATCAAAATAGCTTATTTTCGGCGGACTTATTAAACAGGAATCGATATTAACGCAGGCGCTTTTAGTTAGCAAAACAAAATTATTCGTTCCAATACTGCAGGGCTTGAAAACTACTTTCTTTAACGGCCTCAAGAGCCCTTTAGGGGCCCTAAGAGGCGTTAAAAGAAGCTTCTAATTTCATGGTGACGCGACAGGAGAGGCGAAGATCCCACGCCAATTTTTAATTATGGTTTGTGTCGCGATTTGAGTGGTTTATTTACAATATTGCTGAAATATGCTAATTGGTTTATTCGATGTTTTCCACATTTGTCAATTTCCACAATTCTCTTTAATATTTGCAGGGTTACCTAAGTACCCGTAATACTTGGTGTGGCTATTTCTCCACCACTACGCTTTCGCCGCTGAAGTTTTTGAAATTTAAAAAAGTAAACGAAACGCAAGGGCGTACGCTCACTGGGGCACGTGCTTTCTCCCCCCCCCCCTTTAATCCAAAGCCCCTAAACCGAGATACCCCTTTTTCCCCGCCATTGCGTTCCCATACTAAGATTTTGGTCGGGTTGGGGGGGGGGCGGAGGGCAACAAAGCGGCCCTCAAAACTGGAGGAAAATGTCCCGGAATTCTTCCCTGCAACAGTACAAAAAAACAACAGGACCACGAAGAAAATTTTCTCTCTTGTACAGGAACCAATATTTGCCCCTGGCAAGACAACAAAGAATAGTAGTTTGGTTGTAAGTAACTCGGCAATTGCATTGCAAAGTAGCCTATTTTTGATAGAGGTGTGCACCTTTAACGGCGAAGTTTTTTTTTTTTGCAGTCCAAACAAAACAAAAAAAACCCTCACGCCAATGTACTTTTCCGTCTCACCCTTTTCTGCGCCAAAAGATGTTAGCAAACCAAGTGGCGATTGTCACCATTGG
>JAHWFP010135415.1:0-29963 GCA_023313725.1 Lithobius niger | reverse complement strand
TGCCTCCTCGTGCCTGGCGTTGCACGCTGAAGTGTTCTGATAAGCTCGTTTATTGGCCTACTCCATGTGCCGCCATTTGCATCTGCTATGGGAATTGCAAGCCCTCTCCAATTGCCAAGTTCGGCCCCAGTGTTGTCTTGGCGCCAGTTCTTCGCTACTCTTTAATGACTCTTAAACTCTTGCAGTTTCAGAATTGGGTGATAGGGATAATTTTCTGAATTTTATTTTGAACGGTGTTGTAACCATTTTTTGATTAAAGATGAGGAATTGTTGTTTAATTTTTGAAAGTGTGAGTATTCAGTCCGTGATTTCCAATCCACTGCTAGTCTTAAAAATTAAAAACTTTTTGAATCCTGCAAAGTTGGAGTGATGGGAAATGTTGTAGCAAGAATTTATAGGGTTGGGGAGGAGAATTTGTAACTCTAAAAAGTCACTATTGAAACGTCCTAGATCCTTTCCAATTAGTTCCATCAGAGTTTTCAGAGGGCGCCACGTGTTCCATCTGGTAATTTTTGCTTATTTTTCAGCCCAAATCTAAAGTAAACTAAATTACAACTAAGCTACACTAAATAATAATTATTAAATACAAGCTAGTTTCATTTAGTTCAGTTTAATTTTAGGCTGAAAACTGAGTAGAAATTCCCACATAAAACTCGTGGCGCCCTCTATAAACTCAGACGGAACTAATTGGAATGGATGTAGGACGCTTCAGTATGGGATCTCAGTCACAAATTCTACTCCCCAACCCTATAAATTTTTGGTTGTAGCTAGTATCATAATGGATTGAATCGGCAGTAAGATATGGACTGGAAATTTATGGAAAGGGAGCAAAAATCAGAACTTCTGAGACTGCAAAAGACTCAAAACAAAGTATCGAAAGATTCTGTTTAATAACGGAAATAAAAAAAAAACCCGCAGAAATAAGAAAGTCAAATAGGGTTTTAAGTATTAATAATTTATTTAATTACACTATAATAATTAAAAACTACTTTCAGCTAAAAAAAAAAATAATAAACTGGCGAAAATTAAAGCGAATTCAAATTTAAGGAAAGAATGCTTTATAAGTTTAAATTACCATTATGGAGAAATTTAAAAAAATGTAATTGTATACTACTCCGAAATCATGTTACTAAATAAAATGATAAAATGGTTAAAAGATTTCGAAGTAGTATGGAGAAATTTTAAAAATTTAATTGTATGCTACTCCGAAATTATGTTACTAAATAAAATGGTAAAATGATTTCGGAGTAGTATACAATTAAAATTTTTAATGAAATACCTAAACATCTTAAGAAAATAAGCACTTATAATGAAATAAAATACAAATTAATGGGTCTAGCTTTAAAACCTTAAACTCTTCGTATTGAAAACAATTATTATTTGTTTTGAAATTGTGATTTTAAGCAAATGTGAGGGCTTTGTTGGCTGGATCCTTAAGGAAGTTATTGGAATTATGCTTATTATATGTATTATTACGTGTATTTATTATAATATGCTATGATATGCTTTAACTTGAGTAAGAAATGTTTAATTAATTATAAATTATTGTTAACACATAAGTCATAATTGACTTCCGTGTTGCCTTCATTATCTAAAGAATAATAAAAAATAATAATACATCATTTATAAATACTATAGGGAGTAGTACGCGACAGTCCCAACAACAACTGACCAGTGGGTTTTGCTGTGACTGAGGTTGGCGCTAATGACCAAGTTGTCGACGCGCCATTAAGCCTCAATCCCCCCGCCTTGCTGTCGACGCGCCATTAAGCCTCATCCCCCGCCCCCCTCTATAATCACTTTTGACGTGGGGCAAGGTGGCCTGATGGTTAGCATGGCCGTGTCATGTGCCAGTCCCGGATTCGAGTCCGACCTCAGCAACTCCTGGCAATTTTGGAAAGAGAAGGGCCCTGTGATATCACATGCTCATGTCGATTGTCGCGTGTAAATGATCCTCGGGATTTCCGTTGGGATTTACCTAACAAAATTGTTCCTCTTTCCTTCTGGCGCTATATATGGCTGATGCTGGGTGCTCATCAAACAACAACAGTCATTTTGATGCACCAGTTAGTAACCTCAACTCTGTGAGTGCTGGTTAGTGTTAAAGTGGCAGTGTCTTGTGAATCGTTCGTGTGTTTGTAGTACTGAAATCGGTTTTCTATAAAAAAAAATTGAGGGGAAAACTACTACGCTGACGTATCGTTGTGGAGAAGTATTAAAAACTCAACAACTTTTGAAAAATCCGTAGGAATTTTTAGGTTGACATGGTGTTAGACATTTTGAGAATTATCATGGAGATGACGCTAAATTAAAATCACAAGCAAAACTTACAGTTTTCGTTTTGCGAATTTTCAACAGACACTATTTTCGTTTGTCGCCATCAGGCATTTAAAGATGTATTTTCGATTCGTCCTGCGTCGTTGTTAAATTGGTTGGTTGCTGCGATCACCTTTTCCAATGTGGACTACGATCGGAAAAGCTGATCGCGGCATCTAACAAACATGACAACGATGTAGGACGAATCGAAAATGCGTCTTTAAATGAATACCTGATGAAGACAAATGGAAATAGTGGTTGTTGAAAATTCGCAAAACCAGAACTGTAAGTTTTGCTTGTGAGTTGAATTTAGCGTCATGTCAATATTCGTTTTATGTGCGCGTTTTCATTGATCGAATGCTGCCGCAAATACCAGATGCTCATTTAAATATGTCATACGCATACACGCATAACACGCATACGAGTTTACAAATCAACGATAACAAAAAGAGGCTTATTTCAATTGCAAATGAGGCTCCTGCCGCTTTGAATTTGTCCCGTGGAAATTAAAATGGATCGAGCTTTAAGTGTCTTTGTGTTGAGTATCGTAAATTAAAAATTTCAGAGGAAAAAAGGCTTTTTAAGTCAACTATTATGCGCGAATGGTATGAATTTAAATGATGTAGAAAATTAAAACATAAACCACCCATATCTTTTTTCTTGTTTTATTCGGGGAACAGCACGAAGTTCATTTGAAATTATGTGTGCCCTACATACATGAACCACAATACACATCAGATAAAACGATCTCGTTTGATGCTTAACGTAAGGTTTCACTGATCTGAAGTCAAAACAGCAAAGGATATACATAAACTTTCCTGTAAGGTTTGAGACACTGCAGTGTTGCTGTACCGTTGTATCCACGTGAAACCTCACTGGTGTATTCAAATGTTTTTTTTAATTGTTGCTTTTGCACAGATTCATCATGCATTCATTCATCATGCATTCATTCATCATGCATTCTACTTGGCTAAACGACATCGCTGGAAAATGTTTCAAAACTATTTGCCTTAGTGGGCTTAGCACTGTTCTGCAGGAAATTCAGAGTTCGTGCGAGTCCTGGAAAACCTAGAAAGTAATAAGGACATTCCATGCCTCGAAAAGTGCTTGAAAATCTTGACAAATGATATATAAAAAATTTATCATGACAGTAGGGTGATGAACGGAAAGTAGACGATGTGACTGATGAACACTGCACAAATTTAGCCAAGAAAGTAGTCGAGTCTGCAGCATTACGTTATTCTTCAATTGTTTGGGCCGGAAAAGTTTTAAAATTTGGGCTCTGGGTGTAATGGTGTTGACGCGTATAATGGTTGGATACAGCAGTAAGGTTTCACGTGGACTAAACAGTACAGCAACACTGCAGTATCTGTAACCTCACAGGAAAGTTTATTTGTGTTCCTTGTTGTTTTGACTTCGGGTCGGTTAAACCTTATCGTAAGCATCAAACCAGTTCGTTTTTGTTTTCTAATTCGTGCTTCTTTGGGGCGTACCACGCTGTTTTAGATTAGGTTGTCTTAATGCTTTGTATCTTTATCAATTACGGTTTGCACAAACCAATATGGGAACAAACCTTTTCATCTTCAGCCTTACATCTTGCAGGTGACATTTGCTGATTTGCATTGTTGCATAATAACAATTTTTAGAACAATGTAAAACAATCAGTCTAATCGTTTAGAGCTCCCTAACCCCTGAACGACTTGGCCAATTAGAAAAGACCTTATAGTAAGGACAAATCTACAGAGCAGTAAAATGAGCTGAGAAGCAGTTTTATAAACAAATAGTTTGGTCAGAACAGAGCGTATATATAGTAGAAACGTGTCGTGCCAAGAAGAACAAGCCAGAAATGAAAATCACGATTCCAGCTCATGTTCAGATCTCCGACGTGACAAATCGGAAATTAATAAAAGTTTGGACCAACAAAGCTTATATACTAAATTTGAGTGGAAAATATTGAAAGACAGCTGAGAAATTAAGCATCGAAAGTGACAGATGGAAGTCCGGGAAATGAAGACCTCATCATCGCGGTCAGTTGCATCAGCGGACAGTGACGCGGCTGGACATACCAAGAGGAGGTGATCGAAGTTGGTGGTCAAGGTTAGTTCCGGTCATATTGGTTCTTCTTCGGACCTCTGTGATTTATTGTGTTCAAAGTTTGGCAACAGGCTGTTGGGTCGACTTGTCCCACCACCCTGTTGGTTTGACTGGGCCCACCATGTCATTGGTGTCGCCGCCGGCCGCTGACGACCACCCGGACTACTGCACTGTGACTGAGGTTCGCGCTGATGACTTTGCTGTCGACGCGATGTTAAGCCTCATCCCCCCCTCACTGACGGTCCATCACGTGCTTGTTGATTGTCACCACCTTGATGGTATTGGTCGTAGTTTCCACGAGACATTGGGCGAAAATTGGGCGATTAGTCTGTCCTCCCGTCCGTCCGGAATTTTTAATTCTTGCAGGAGGTACAGGTGTATTAACATCTAGTTTTTGGGTTTGTTTAATATCTCTCTGTAATGTGTGGTACAGTGGCAACCCAGACCATTGCACTGTGGCTGAGGCTGGCGGTTATGACCCCCCAACTGTCGATGCGCCATAAAGCCATTCCCCCCCTGTTGGAAATGCAGCTTAAAAAAATTGAAAGATTTAGGAGACAAGTAAAAACATAGTTTTGAACAAAAAAACAATCGGTTTTTATTTATCCTAAAATACTTACCTTGGGGAAAAACTAACCCCACTGATCGAACGTGCGATTATATATGAATCTGTAACGAAAGTAGGAATCAACGGGATGGAGTCAATGAGTTCTGTAAGACGGAATGCCGTACTTTGGAGAGATGGTACCTGCCTTTAAGTTCTCGGGTTAACGTTTGGGGATGGGCGCATTTTTCGAAACGAAAATAGCTGAAATCTGAAAGGAAAGTATTTTAGGATGAGTAAAAACAATTATTATGTTTAAAACTTACGTTTTTTCGTTACCGTGAAACCTGTGCTGTATAGTAAGGCTGTTGCGGGTTATTATCTTTAGCCAGCAGATCTGCTTGATCCTGCAAGAATCGTACATTTTTTATTCAGTTTTTCGTGAGACAAACTTTTCGGAGATTCTCTCTCAATTGGCTAAAATTGGATTATAACGGTTGTTCTTGCTGTACGTACTGCAGTACCTGCTTTCGTACTTAGCTAGCTTCGTGTCCTCCCTCGCGACTTTGTGGAGCCCAGGTAATAGTAACCCAGGTAATAGGAATTATTGTAACTCGAGTTTGGGCAAACAAAGCTGAGATTGCCCATAAATTTATAATAAATGTCCACATTCATTGATTTACGATTTAAATAAACATGAGTCAAAAGGATAAAAAAAAAATTTCAAAAGTTGGAAGTCCGCCTTCAGGATGCTGGTTTTGAATATTTTAGGAAGCATAACTGATAAACATAGTCTGGATGATACAGCATTCCATTTTCCAGTATCAAATATTCACTATCTGATTACGTCCAATGTGGATTTAAAAACGAAACTCGTCGATGCCTGCATGGTAGAATGATGTGGCTTGAAGAACTGCTGCAATCGGAGAACGTTAACGATTTTAAGACGTTGTTTGGACGAATCGTTACGGAAAATTTAAGCTCGTTGTATGCTTTCCAAACTCGGCCATTAAGTTAAAGAAATACTGGTGGGAGGTTATTTGCCGATAGCAGTAGCCCAACTTCCCTTTGGCAACTTCTAGGCTCAACAGATGTAGGACTTTTTTTTAGTGCAGGGTCCTAGTGGGAAAACAAATTTGAATTTAGCGACCCTAAAATTAAGTGATCTGCACTTAAAAACTAAAAACAAACAACACTTTTCTTTAGGAAAAATTTCTTCCCCCCCCCCCCAAAAAAAAAATAGCCAAGAAAAATTTGTGGCAAACAACCCTTTCCCACCCCCGAACCGGGGAGGGGGTGGGGGGGAGGGGGAGAATGCGCGATACCGGTGTGGTGCGCTAACGCTTTTCATGCATTTTTTTTTTGGGGGGGGGGGGGGGAGGGGACTACCATCCATTTCTGGATTTAACGAAGTAATAAACATTGAGAAACTGGTCTTCTCATGAAACTAACCAATCTGGAAAAAAAAGATGAGACAGCAGACACTACTGGAATTCGAAACCTCTTTCTATTCCCCCCCCTCCCCCCCCAGTAAGTGGAATGGTTTCGGATTCCATCCAGGGCTGTTGTTTGCCTTTCTTTTCCAGATTAGTTTGTCTTGTCTACACACAAGATCAGTTTCTCAATGTTTACTACTTCGTTTTGGAATAATTTTGGAAAGTTTAAAATGAATCGGGTAACTGGATCAAAACATGTTGTGGTTACAGGCAGGCACGAGCACAAGATCAGAAGCTCCATCACTTGAGATTTGCACGCGCGTCACTAAAAACGAAAATATGAATTACTCAACGTGTTAAAGGTAATCAAAACCAGCGCCTTCTAAAATAAAAAATAATAATAATCATAAAATCTATAGTGTTAAAACCCCGACAACCGATCCCTGTTTTTAAGTATTTGTCCTGTTGGGACACACGAAAAGGGGTCTATTCGACGTCAAAACACGGTAGTTCCTTCCTTCCTACCCCATTCTTTTTTTTATTTTATCTAGCGGATTTCAGATATGGCAGATTAAAACCCCAAGAGTAAGGCTCTTCCCTCAATGCGCCTTACAAGCAGGCTTTGAAACTGAAGATAACGGCGCTTTACCCTTTTCCCGTTGGTTTTATTTGCCGTTTTATTCCGGGTTCTTATCGTGGAAAAAAATTGTTCCGTGCCGGTTTTTCGACGCCTCCCGTGTTCGTTCTTTTTTTTTTTCTCCCGCTTTCATTAGGCATTTTATCTCGGGTTTTTGCTGCACCGCAGGCCAAACTCAAGCAGCTCGACAGCTTCAGCAACAAAACGACCTGCTCTTCCCCTTCCGTCCAAGCCGTATCGCCTTTCACGCCCCTTCTTTCTTGAGGGCGAAGACACTTTTGGGTGTTGCCGTTCGTTTTCAAACGGACTACGTTTTTAAACTCTAGTAACTGAAAATAAAGCCGACGCATAACCCGATAAACTGTAACGCTCGATTGATTTTTTTTCCCCAGCTGATCATTAATTGGTCGCGAAAAATTGAGGGGTATTTGCGGCAAGCGTTGCATGTTAGGCTCACTCTGGCGCTAACGTGCATTGCCACGTCAGTGCTTGATTCCAGTGTCGAAGCTTTCTGACCCGTTCGTTCATCTGACCTCAGTTGCGATTTCAAACAACGGAGTAAATTGGGAGGTGAGGAAAGGGGTCTACGCTTAACTCGTAGGTACTGCATAAATTGATAAACCTTAACACTCGATTGACGGAGGACCAGTGACTGGGTTTTTTCAGCCGTTTGCTGAATTTGTTGCGGAAAATCGAGGAGTATTTGCGGCGAGTGTTGCCGCTTTCTGTCCTGCCCACTCGTTTGGCCTCGGTTGCGATTTCAGACAACGGATGAAGATGTGGGGGGAGGTTCGTATACAACTTTTGACATGGACGCAATCGTTAGTCTGAGTAATATGCAATGACTAACGATTCGTTCTATCGACAGAATTAGGACTTGTTTCTCGTAGCAGCCAAGTTCGTATACCATTGCATGTAATGTTCACGTTGCAAAACTGAGACTATCTCATTTTTCCGTTAAAGGTTTGTGGGACAAGGCCGAAAGAAATGCTTATTATGGAGTCGTCAATATAAGGGAATGAGCATTGATAACGCGATACGCGTAGTTAGCAGCGCCCTCGGACGTTAAATGCTGCTACTAACGTGAACTAATGGAAGCTGCATACATAACGTGACAGACCAATGAAACTAATCAGCAACTGGAAAGGATGCCCGCTGAGGCCCTTTCCAGTCATTTGCTGGCATAGTGTGAGATACTACCAAGTCAGGTAGAGATTCTTATGGTTTATTCTGGACAATGTCCCTGCTGCTACCGTGAGTGCAGGTTTTCCAGTTCATATCTTTGGTTTTCCTCTCACCCTTGTGATGGTGGCAGAGAGGTATGAGTGACAAACCAAAGCCACCTACAGTAAAGGCCGTTTCATACCAAACCAAAAAAGGCAACTAAAATCAACCATTGACATAAAAGCAAGCACAAGTTTGCTAGGTGCTGCCATCTCCACACCAAGCGGCGAAATTTCAAATTAACCGACGAGGGTTCCAAATTCTGCCAACCGATGACGCCACTTGGCAAACATGTCGCGTCGGTATTTGTTTCGCCTTCTAGCGGAGCACTGTGGAAGGCAAAGCTGATCCTGCCTTTACTGTAGGTGGCTGTGGACAAACACACGATGTGTGGTTAAGGCCACAAAACTCTCCTCGCATCCTGTGCACGGAAAACTCTTGTTGATAACTCATGTCCATCTTTTTAGGTTGCTTCTATACGGTGGCTTAGATTGGAGCCTTTAAACACGTCTTGTGGGTTCGCTTTAGTTGGGTTCAAGCCTAACCCACTGCACTGAGACTGAGGTTGGTTCTGAGTACCTAGCTGTCGATGCGCCGTTAAACCTCCCCCCTGGCCCCCCCCCCCCCCAAGATTTTGGTCGAGACAGCGACTTGGGCTTTGATACGCAGCCCGTCCGATGTCGAAACGACAGAAGTATATGCGCGTGCGTCGCAACATTGACTGGTGTGCTTAAACTAAACAGCGTCTTCAGGAGTCACCCAGCTGGTGGTACCTGTCCCACATGGCCATCAGTAAGGCCAGATGCCACACGCTTTTGAAACCACTGCTGCGTGACTGAGGTTGGCGCTAATGACCTAAAAATGGTCGTTTTAGCTGTCGACGCGTCATTAAACCCTACCCCCACCCACTTCCACTTCCCTTTAAAACGACCAGTGTGGCTAAAAATTGAATGGTTCATGTATACGACTATGGCTTTGGATGAGTTAAGCTAAACAAATTTAATTTTTAAAAAGGAATTGTGGAATCATAATTATATTCCCTTACGGGAGAGTCGTTTTCCTGTCACAAGTTTGATATGAGCAAATTCTTGTTGCGAGAACATTCGTTGTGATGAACTAAGGACGGAAAAGCCAAAGGCTCAACAAGAGTTAAATAAATACAGATGCAAACCTATTTGCGTTGCCTTTTGGATTTACATATCGGACTGCCTCGGTGGGGAAATCGAACCCACGACCTTTGAAACCAAAGGCCGAGGTCCTACCGCTGAGCCATAATGACACGGCCGCTATGCTTATATGTCTATTTGGACGTGTTAAATGCTGCCTATGGACGTTTTCTTTTAGGTCGTGTCAGCATGGCTGGACCTCGCCCTTTGGTTTCAAAGGTCATTGGTTCGAGTCCCCGCTTAGGCAGTCTGACATATAAGTCCAAAAGGCAACGTAAATAGGTTTGCATCTGTATTTATTTAACGTTGTAACGAAGGTAGTGCATCA
Organism: Lithobius niger; assembly: GCA_023313725.1. Lineage (NCBI taxonomy): Eukaryota > Metazoa > Arthropoda > Chilopoda > Lithobiomorpha > Lithobiidae > Lithobius > Lithobius niger. The sequence goes on along the minus strand of JAHWFP010135415.1, from coordinate 20,218 downwards.
GCGTGAACAAACAAAGGGAAGGCGTCCATAATGCTAGCGTTACTTTCATCCCAATTTGTCGTTTTGTTTGGTAAAAAGATTTAGCCTTCCCCCTTTTTTTTCTTTTCATTCGCCTCAGATGATGGGAGTTTGCAAATTGGGTAACGATGGGGGTGTATTGTAGTCTAATAAAGAACGGGTGTATCGATTTAGACGTGGTAGGAGAAGAAGGGGCGGTGGGGGCGGGGGGGAGAGACTATGGTTTGGAGCGAATTGTACGGCTGCCCCCCAAATTGATTCTATCAAGAAAATCAATGAATGTCAATTTATCCCTGCGGTGTTCCTGCGAAAAGACGGAAGGAGCGTCACCTCTTCCCTTTCGTTATCTCATCCCTTTCGCTATCTCATCTTCCCCTCCACCCTTCGTTTGGGAAGTCGAGCGTGCACCTCCTCCCTCAAGGTGATCACGTGTTGACTCACGCGCAACAAATCTCTCTGTTTTTTTTATTTTCTTTATTTTCTTTTTACGGTAGAGGCAGTTTGGTCATATAGATACGAATCTGTCGAGGAGTGTCCTCAATAACAAACAAACAAACAAACAAACAAACAAACACAAAAAAATTGTGTCCTTACTACCTCGCTGAACGAATGACTCAAGGCTTCAACAATAAAACAGCGACCGCAGGAAAGCTTTTGACTACGTGACGCAGTGTTACATTGCGAGCCCAACAGTGGGCGTACTGTGCAACAGGTTGCGTATCAAAACCTTAAATCCAATGACTAATCTGAAGTTCGTGCAACTTTGCAGACTTAAAGAGAAATGGGGTTGAATGATTTTACATGGGCCACCCCGCAGGTCGCGGATACAGGATGAAATCAAAACCTGATAAAGAGGCGACTAAATTGAGAATGGTTCGGCCTCTCAAAGGAGTGATATGAAATTAATTTTATTACACATCTGCAGGCTAGTTGAGTTGAGTCCAATACACAATTTTAAAAAGAGAAATAATACCATATCAAAAACCAAAACTGGCAAAGGGGACCGCCAAGTTCCGAATGGTTCGGCCCTTCAAAGGAGTGACATCAACCCACCAAAACATTCGCCAAGTTAATTGCACCGAATAATACTTTGGACGTTATGTGAAAACTTGAACATTGCTCACATTTAACCTATACGAACTAATAGTCGCCGGGATTAACTTGGCAAACGTTTTGGTGTGTTGATATTACTCCTTTGAAGGACGGAACCATTCGGAACTTGGCGGTCCATTTTACCAATTTTGTTTTTTGATAAGATTGATTTTACATGGGCCACCCCACAGGTCGCGGATATCATGCAAAAACTACATTGCTGCAAAAAGTGATAAAGCTTTGAATTTGTGTATAGATTACGCGACGGCTGCCGGATGTTGCGTCCATATAGGATTCATGTAAGCATGAAGTAGTCTTCAAGCACAGGCGCATGTTTACTTTAAGTCCTACTGACGAATTCCAATTATGGATGTGTAAGCTAGGCTTCTTACCACGTTTACTACTGCATATTACGGTATAGTCTAGATTTGGGTTCTCCAGCCTAGCATGTTTGCTAACTTTGCAATGGGTTCATGTTTACTTGAAGTCCGATTGATGCCAGCCAATTGTTGCTGCGTAAACCTGGCTTGCAGTACTTCCACCTTTACTACGGAATACTGCAGTGAATGCGTTGGGTTCTCCAGCTAAGATGGCTTGCTAATTTTGCAGTATAGGTGCAGTGTTTACTGGAAGTCCAATTGATTACAGCAAGCCAATTGTTGCTGTGTAAACCAGGCGTACGGTACCTAACGGAATATTGCAGTGAATGCATTGGATTCTCCAGCTTAGTATGTTTGCTAACGTTGCAGTAAACGCGTGGTTACTGGAAGTCCGATTGACGCGAACCAATCGCGTGGCTGTGTACACCAGTCTTACAGTAATTCCGCCTTATACGTTGTGATCTCCAGCTTAGCGTGTATGCTGACTTTGCAGTAAGTTGCATGTTCACTTGAACTCCAAATGATGCCAGCCAATTGTTGCTGTGTAAACCAGCTTACGGTACTTCCGCCTTGGGTTCTCCAGCTTACCATATTTATACTGTTGCTTTGTAAACCAGACTTGCTTACACGTTTACTGCGTGTCGGAATATTGGCGTAAATGCTTTCGGTTTTCTTGCTTAGCAGTTTACTAACTTTGCAGGATGTAAGCAGATAAGGTATTCAGCTTTAGAGATTGCCGAATATTAAATCCTACTTCTATTTTTTTCTTTCTTTTCATTTTTCTTTCTCAGTTCCTGGTCTGTTTTTCTGGCCATTTATTTTAATCCTGGAAGCAGATGCTGTAAACAGTTAAACCTGAGTAATAGGCCCTATTTGCATCTTTTTTTCGGGGGAGGGGGTGAGTTTACACTTCGACAGTTGAAGGAAGGAGGTCGGGCGGAGGGATTTCTGTATTTCTTTTGGTGGTCCCCCCCTTTTTAACTGGACTAGCAAGCACCTAATTTCCATACCAAAAAGTTGCTAATGACGTAGCTGCCCTGCGAGTATGAAATTGGAGTGGAGCTAACGGGGTAATGGTACGTCCGAACATCCCCCCCCCCCCCGTTACATCGTTTGTTGGCGGAAGGATTTAACCCGGGGCCATCAACAGTAACGAGGCCTCACAACGCCGAAAAACGTTACGCGCACCCCCACTTAAGTAGTTATGCTGAAGATCAGTGTAATCTCGGATTATCACCGGAAAGCTTCGGACAAAAAAAAAAAAACATCAGCATCTTTCTGGTTACTGCGAGTAAGGAAGGTGGTCAGTAGGCTACCAGTTTTAATACATTTATAGTTAGTTTTGAATGAGAATTATGTAATCAAGGTGCAGCAGAAGGGAATAAAAGGGGTAAAATTAATGTCTCTAGCTTACGTCCTAAACTAAAACTAATTGTAACCTATAGGTTGACAAGTTTTTGACATGCGTCAGGTTTTATCTGGTTTTGACCACGGCTTTAACCATCATGTCAAAAACCCCTTTTTGGCACACCAAGTTTTTAATGTGTCAAAAACTGCTAAAATGTTTAATTCATTTTAACCCCCCCCCAAAAAAAAAATGTAAATAAATAAGAAAACTATGTCGATTAAAACCCGTTTACTGGAAACATAATTGACTAATTTTGTAAACCCATTATGTGAATGTGTTTTGTTATCACTAGTAATTAGGTCTAGTCAATTACTTCTTCGAAATAGTTTCAGTTTTTAAGACGCAATTATTACATTTAAAGTTAAGAGCTTTTGAAGCTTTTATTTCATGTTAATTAAACAATTCATTGATAGCTGTAAACCCCAACACTTCTGCGTACTGTATTGCTTATATTTGGGTAGTTCAACCTTGGGATTTTATTGTTTTTTGACAGTTTTCGAAGGTTTTGCACGATTTTTGTCATGCCACGTCAAAAATTGGGTTTTGACGTAAAAACCCAACTCCGATTGTAACATCATTGTGTGAATAGAGGATTCGGATAGCGGCCTTTAAATTTAACTTAACTGCTAACCTTGTTAGGTTAGGTTAGGATAGCAGGGTTTTAAGAAAGATCTTTTTTGAATGAATCTTTAGTGCATGAATCTTCCCTAAGTGAACTAAGAGAAGAACATTGTCCCCCCAAAAAACAATTGTGTGCTGTGGTTTTAGGTTAAGGTCAGTTGTCTTGGCTAGTTTTTCACCGGTTCTTTAATAATTGAAAAATTATACTGAACGTACTGTATTTGCTTGAATTTTTTGTGTGTGTTTTCTTGTGTGAATCCTACATTGATTTCTGGAAGATTTCCCTTACAACCGTAGCAACAATTTTCATGGATTTAGTCCTTTTAAAGCAGCAGGCGATCGAGAAGGCGTGTGTGGAAGCAAAAAAAAATGATGAATTTCTTGTATGCGTTGCGGTGGGTCCTAATTAAAATTAACAATTAATTCGCATTTTTGTCTTGCCACAACTTTAATTTCCTTCAGCTTGAAGGCAAACGCAGAGAGAGGATGATTAAAAAAACGTCCACGGAAACCACTATTTATTTAAAACACGAGAATTGAATTTGAAACCATTCGTCATTAGTAACTGGTCTGGAAAAGTTCCTGAATTAGTCATGTGTTTGTGGGAAAAAATGGAATTGAAAAAAAAAAAAAAGGTTATATATGTGATTGGAGTGGGATGAGATTTACTGTCGTGGACACAAAGGAATACATAAGAAGTCGGTTTTTTTTTCCCGTAAATTTAATGAATTATAATTGTTGAATTTGCCTTAACATTATAAAGAAGATAGTGGTAGTTATAATGGTGATAGCAGCAGAGATGTTACTTTATGTAGCTGCATAAACAAAAACAAAAATATACCAAAAAAGTTTGTATGTTTGCAGAGGTTGTGTGTGACGGTTCAGAACCGCGTAGAATTCCTTAAAAAGACCTAAAATATGAAAATCCGAAATGAACTAAACTAAACTAACTACTTATCGTGCTCACTTGTTTCTGTTTTACTATCAAATTTAATAAAGCAGGCACGTTATTGGAAAATCATTAGTCAGCGACCATTAATTATACCAAAGTGACGATTTTCTTTGGGCTGTTCAAGAAACTTTTTACAATTAGATTTTCATAATGAGCTCACAATCAATGCTCACACTAAAGCAAGACCAGAAAACCAAAAAGGGCGATATCATACAAAAAAAAACCATAAGGGTAAAGCGACCCATCAAGTTTTTGCCATAGAAAGTAATGATATCAGAGCCCAACCCTGATCACTCAGTCTTAACTGCACACCTCGGCGGTTGTCAGTTAAGCTTGAGTGATCACGGTTCGGACCACAAACTCGGTGGCAGCCATTTTGACTCTTGATATCACTACTTTCTATGGTGAAAACGTGATGGTCCATTTACCTTTTGAGGCTTTTCGTATGATACTAATTTTACACTGAAATGAATAAATTAAATAAATGGTTCATCAGCCGAATACGACCTGGATTAGCTAAATCCGACATCGTTGTGAGTAAATGCTTGCAGTCTTATAATCCGTGACAATAAGAAAGACGATTCCTCCTGACGATTCTCCAGTCGATTCTGAACTCTACATTATTAACTGTTTTCGTTGCCAACTGACAGAGCTAAAACCGTGTTTGAATTTCAACTGATTTCTTGTTTCTAGCTGCGAGAATTCATAGACGAGTCGTTGGGTAAATGCGCCCTTAGGTTGGCGTGTTTGTGTATACATGGTCTTCAAAATTGTAGCGCGTGTGCTTGTGGGTCTGGTTTTATATGTCAAAATCTGTTAGTTGTTGGTTAATTTCTGGTTAGTTTCCCTGAATATTAATTATGACCATTGTTATTTTAATGACATACTTTTTATGGCTGAATTCAAAATCATCGAAGCTATTACTCCATTGTTTTGCTTTACGAACTTTTACAAATAAAACGGAGAGTGCACGTGCAAAATTAAAAAATGAGTCGGATAAAATTGTCTTGGAGACGGACGAGTAGTTCCTTTTCCTTGCTTTGCATCGCGCGTCAGTAAAAACAAGCGGTTGCACTTCCGCCGCTTCAAAAATGTTGAGTCACACACCTCTATCACGTGTTGCAACAGCAGCGCCCTATTATATTGTCTAAAAGTGGTAGCTATCACAATTGTTGGTTTAAAATGTGTTATGGTTTTTTTTTTTAATGTTTAAATAATTATCATTTTCTGCGTATAAATGAGAGCAAAGTTTCTAGTCATAAAAAAAATAAGAAAAACAGTAGACTAAGCCAATCCCATGGTATGACGCTGCTGACGGGAAATTAGCAAAAAACGAAACCGAAAATTGCAGTTTCCCCTCGTACTTTATCAATGGACGTTTAGCGATTGTTTTTTTTTTTAAATAAAAGTAAATTAACGGTCGCAGACTGTTCTAACGGGTAGTTTCACAGTCTGTTTATTTGTTTAATTGCAAGGAGAGGCTTGTGTGCTTTCTGTTCCCACCCCCTCTTTTGGACGGCGCTGGGGGTGGCGTCAGTCATATTGGATTACCTTGCTTGCTTGTGTAATTTGTTCAAGGCGCTCGTGTGTAGCTGACCGTTGGTCATTTTAAACGAATTCTTTCGTTGGACTTTTAAGGAACCGTTCATTCGCTTGCTGCTGCCTGTTGCTAAGGCTGTGTTTTGTGCTGTTCCCCCCCCCCCCCCTTCCCATTGAAGGGATCTTGGCGGCACATTTGCGTAGTTCGTTTTTGCGTTTTGCAAGTTTATTTTCATCTAATGCAGTTGATGTGTTTTAAATATTGCGCCGTCTGCTTGCTTGAAACATATATGGGTGTTTTAATTTGCAATGCGGGGGGGGGGGGAGTGTTTTAATGGCCTGTTGGGCATATATTACAAGTAGATTAGATTTGATTGTTTATTAATAAAGCACTCCTTTCAACCCAGCCATGGTATCTTTCTTTGTTTGTTTGTTTTGGGGCTTCCCTGACCGTTTGCAATTAAACTATTTTTCGGTAACGGTGTCATGAATGAGAAAGAATGAAATTGCGACCGAAATTTAATCCACTTTGTGCGATCACCGGTCACGGTTACAGATTATTAGTGCTTTTGATGCCAAGACTGAAACAATCAATCTCGGCGTGTTTGTTTATTTGTGTGTTTGTCTCGGCTGCCACCCCCCTACCATTCCGGGGGGGGGGGGGGGTAACCACGCGCAGTCCCCCACCGAGCGTAGCGTCACGCTGGCAGGGATGGCAATTTCGCGTTGTCATGTTGAGGAGAAAATCTGGGTAAAAAGGTGGAGGAGAAGGGCGGGAGGATTATCTGGGTGGGATTAGGGGATTTTGTGGTGGAAAGGAATTAATCGTTCATTTAGAAATGAGTTCGTTTGCATGAAGAAGAGCCGATTGTGGAGGGAGCTTCTTGCGGAAATGAAGTTGCCCATATTAAAGTGATACACACTCGTCTACTTATTGCTTGGGGGAAATAAAGCCGAAATACGTTGAGATAGAACATAGAAAAAAAAAAGACTTTTTTTTTTTACCTCTCCCCTGCTTCGGGTTTTTAGAATTTCGGAAGAACTTAAAACTTGACATTGGGAAAAGGAAAGTCTGTGGAATAAAATTCTAATTATTTGAGCGAAAATGCAAAAAATGGCTTCTCTCCATTCTTAGCCAGGAATGGTAGACTAGAAGAGAATAACAATTTTAATACAGAATTCAGCTTTACAATTGTTGTCATAGCAATGCTTGAGATGTCATTGTTATGGGGGCGTCGGACGAACGTCTAACTGGAAAATCGTCTAAACGGAATACCGTATAATGGAAAATCATCTAAACGGCATATCGTAATCGTATAATGGATAAACGTCTAACTGGATAAACGTCTAACTTTCGGTTTCTGATGTTATATGTATGTTAGACGATTTTCCATTATACGAATTTCCCGTTAGACGATTTTCCATTATATGAAATTCCTGTTATACGGTATACGTCCGTCCAATTAGACAATTATCCCTCGCCCCGTATACGTGACAATGAACCTCTGGGAGAGGCAGGTTAAAGTGAAATATCGTGAATCCAAGGTCCGCTGTGAGAAGGCTCGCAGAAGTGCAGCGACGGGATGAAGGATCCTCGTGTGATGAGTTTATGGCTGTTCTGTTAGCTGATGTCGGATGCAGCTCTACAATTACTGATTCGATGTCTTCAAAATCTACTGCTAAATAAAGCAGGCCGTCGACCTTAACGGCTGGCCGATATACGAATACACGTACACACTACTCCGAGAAAGAGTTGGTTTGCCCGATCCACCATTTAAAATCCGGTGTGTAAATAAATGAAAGGTTCTTTGAATCCCAGTTAGGCCAGCAGTATCACTCTTTCTCTAGAAGGCCAATCAGTATAGTTAATGCCAGTTTACAAAACATAATTCCTACCTTTAATTCAAAATGGAATTCACTACATATTACAAAATGTAATTCCTACCTTCTACATGGTAGATTTTGAGTGACGAACATTGTTTGGTACTCAAAATCTGCCAGGTAGAAGGTAGATTTTCCAGGGTTCGTGCGGGAGCTGGAAAACCTGGAAAAGTCAGGGAAAATCCAAACTAACCAGAAAGTCGGGGATAATTTTGAGAACGGTAGCCCTAGCATCATTAAAAATGGTATATGGCGATGCAGGTAGTATATTAAGTACAGTAGTTAAATTATGACGCCAAAGGTTAGAGAAATGTGCAAAATCTGGTCAGGGAAAACCTGAAAAGTCAGGGAAATTCAAACCAACAATTTTGTACGAACCTTGTTGATTACTATAGAAATCTACCCGTTAGAAGGTAGGGGAATTACATTTTGTAAATGGGCAGTCAGTCGTACGGCTAGCCTACCCTGTAACCAAGGTAACTGGCTGGCGTCGGGGAATTGGAATTTGAAAAAGAAAATGTAATCCGGCTCGAAGGCGGGGGTGGAGTGGGGGGGGGGGGGGATAGGGGATCATATTAGGTGTGGCCGAGCGCGTTCCAAGGTGTATCCATGGGTCATAATGAGTAGACGCGTCACTTCTCGCCAGGTGGCCCGTGCAGCTGCCGCGTCTGGCGAAAGTGAACGAACGAAAGGGACGGACAGACGTACGGAAGGAGCGAGCGGCGTAGTTCGACGTCACGGCCCGCGCGCTTGTTCTCTCTTCTCTATTCTGTGGCGCGCGCTTTTGGCTGGCTCGTGGCTGCCTGCCTGCAAAGTCTTGACGGACTCGTGGGCGTGCGTTCGTAATGCCATGCTCTTTTGCAACACGGAGACAGAGGCTGTAGACGCTGTGGCAGCTCGTGCCTGGCTGAAGCCGTACCCCTGCGCCGCCATGTTGCCCGTGCAGCACGTGTTATGCGGTCCTTCACGACAACAGGTGAGTCAAGTTGACGTCTTTCTCCCCCCCCCCCCCCCCCCCCCCAACCCCTCCTCCACGTGAGAGGGGCACACGTGCTCTTTTCCCCGCTCTTTGATCGATCTGCGCCGCGCGTCTTCTTCGCTCGCCTCGTGCAAAACGAACGAACGTCCGTCGGATAGGATTGGGTGAAATGGGCGGGGACTTAACGGGAAAGGTGGACGCTGATTGGTTGTTGTGTCTGTGGCTCGTGACGGATGGCTTTTGGCGTAGTCCTGTCCCGATAGTTGCGGCTCAGTTTTCCCCAACACCGCGTTTGACCTGGACATTGTTTACGAGGCGATTTGCGAGTTTTGAGGGTGCGGAATTGAGGAATTAAACCCGTGACTCACCTGTAGGCCTATCGCTTATCTTGGATTATTTTTTTTTCTGCCGCTACCCGCTTCAAAGCATACCTGGACTACCTTTATTGCAATGCAAATTATCGTCAATGAAGCGTCGTTTATACTTTTTCCACTGAAAACTGATACGTGTCCGTTTTCTTGGTTAAGAAACCAAGCTGCACTGAACTTTTCTATTTTTTTGTACCTTTTCTTGTATGCCTTTCTGCTTGTCCACCGCCTTTCTCAAATACGTATTTTCCAGTAAAAGTAACAAGTTGTCTTTATTTTATTTTTTTTATTTTAGAAACCGTGAGACCATTGTCTTCTGTAATTCTGCAGTGCGCGATAATCCAATTTTTATTGGCTTGGTGCGTTTCTATTTGCGGTTGTGCATAACGCACGCCCGAGTTGTAAGTCAAACCGCCCAGCAACACGTAATTCAACCCGAGATCGAAGGAAATCGTTCGGGGTGCATAGGGAGATTGCGCAATCTAAAACTTAGGATTTGGTAGTTAATGCAGACACTTCATGCCCGGCAAAATATGGAAAAAAAATACCTCACGTTTATACACGTTAAGGGAATCAATCTCCCCCCCCCCCCCCCCCCAAAAAAAAAAAAGCTTGTGGGATTTTTTTCCTTTTTCCCCAAACATTGACTTGTATTGACTAAATATGCGCCATTAGTCCCCACTTGTTTTATCAGCTGAAACTTTTACGATGGAGTCGTGGAAAAGTTTCAGAAACTAAATTAAAATTTTTTAAAGAAGTTTGAAATAGGTGTCGGTAGTACACCCAGAGGGGCGCAAGGCAAAGGGGAGCACCTTAACCACGCCCCCCCCCCCCCTCCTCCTCCTTACTTGGGCTGCGAGGGACTTAAAGTGACTTAACCTTCCTTTAGAGCACTAGGTGAATTTTGGGGCCCACTTCTAAATTTTTTGGCCCCTCTCCCCGCCCCAATTAAAAATTCCATGGGGTACCACTGATCAGCGTATGTGTTAGGAAAGCATTGGAGTCCTGCAACTCGTCAGTTAGGTAGTTGATGTAAGTTAGTTGATGTAAGCTAATCAACCGGTGAGCCTAACTGAAACGTGGACGTAGGCAAACCGTGATGGAAACTTCATATATCTGGTGTACATTTGGTGTGAAATCCGTATTTAATCCAAGCTAGTCCTTAATAAGTCCTGTAATTTGGTTTAAACCCATGAAGTCCGGATTTACATGAAAAAGTTCGACTAAATTCAAATCAATCCGACTTAAATCCGCTCGAATCCGATCATGATTGGTAAAAAAAAAAAAAAAAAATGCTATCAATAATAAAACAAACGCCACCGTATCAAATTCAGTTAAAATCAAACAAATCTGGATTAAATCCAGATATATCCCAGAAATCTGTAGATTCCAACTTAAATCCAAAAAATACCACTTAGCCTAAGATCCATAAATCCGAACAAATCCTGAACAAATCCGACCAAGTTTAGCATAGAAATGCGAGCAAAAATGAAAGCAACGGTGCTTCTAAATCTAGTTTAAATCCAACATATCCGAATTAAATCCACATGTATAGAACAAATCCGAAATCCGGAATTTAGGCTTTGTCTCAAGTCAGTTACCCCTCGTAGGCAAGTAACTGCCTGTCTCGACCAGGGTATAGTGATGTAGTGTCGAGACTACAACAGGTGTGGAAGAAAATTTTTGAGGATTGGGGGTTTCTGGGTGGTTCTCCAGAGTTGGCCTGAGAGACTTTCTTTCTGAAACTAAACCTTTGAACGATTTAGAATGTTTAAAGAAGTTTGAACCTTCTGAAACGTGTATAGTGAGGTTCAAAATAGGGGTGATTCATCTTTACGAGCTTTCGTTTGCTTGTTATGAACGGTAGTTGTCCCGTCCAGCCTTACGGTATGGTATTGTTGCCAGTCCTTTTGCCGCGAAGGACGTGTGGGTATTTTGGACTGACGTAGGAACTGAATCGGGAATAGAAACTTTTCGTCAAGAAACCTCAACTGAAGAAACATCATCTTTTTTTTTTTTAGTATTGCGGTTCATAAAAAGGTTTAAAATAATTACGTGTGTAAGCAATCGCGTTTACAACCACAACCAGCGGCACACTGGGGGTTTGGCTTGTTACACATTTCAAAGGCTCAAAACTGCAGCTGAAATAGAATTGTTTTACAGGATTCCGACGAGAGAATGTAGCGCAGGGGCGTCGGACGAACGTCTAACTGGAAAATCGTCTAATGGGATAATTGTCTAATATCTGCATAAATAAGAATTCTGGAAAATCATCTAAACGGAGTATCGTATAATGTATAATCGATAAACGTCTAACTGCGGTTTCTGATGTTATATGTATAGCCGCAGCGAGCGCAGCAGGGACATTAGACGATTCTCCATTATACGAATTTTCTCTTTGACGATTTTCCATTATACGAATTTTCTCTTTGACGATTTTCCATTATACGATTTTCCAGTTAGACGATTTTCCATTATACGAATTTCCTGTTAGACGACTTTCCGTTATATTGTTATACGGTATACGTTCTTCCAATTATGCGATTGTCCAGTTAGACGATTACCCCTCGCCCAATAGCGCACCGCTTTCCAACCCTTCCTGCTTCCAACTCCTTAGACCCTTTAGCTAAATTTTTGGACCCAGTTTTGAATTCCATTGGTTTTGCCCCCTCACCCCCCCCCCAAAAAAAAAAAATGCTTGGATGCGCCCCCAACCACAACCGCACGGGGAGTGCCGGGTTTCACTGGAACAGGGATAACTAATTTCCTCCCAAAGAATCGCTCCCAAATGCCAAGGAACAACTCTTGGTTGGCGGTGGCCCTCTGTGTAACTGGTGCCGCCACATTTAACTAGAAATAGTCAGTACCGTTAATGCTATCGGTGCTAACGAAGTGTGATTTGTTTATTTAGTTTACTACCCCGTTTCGCACTGCAGTTAGTACTTTAGCTTTATACACTATTGCGTGTCTTCTAAATGACTCATCGGTGCCGCTAGCGTTCAATGCTAAAATAATGGGAAATTAACACAGCACACTCGCCTAGTAACGAGACGAGAAGGCATTAGCAAAGAAAAGCGTGTTAACGGGGGTTGTTTGGGACGGCGGTGGGTGGTGCTGGTGCTGGTTTTAACGGTGGGTGTTAATTCAGTTGTTCCAGTTAGTTGGAGGAAGCGCGCGCGTGCGTGAGTGTTTGTGTGAGTGTAAGCGCGCGTGGTCCCTGGCGCTTTTGCATTTCGCGCTTCGTAATGCGCGCTTCGTAATGGTATCCACGTGCTGACAGCACACAGCAAGCTACAGAAAGAGCAAACTGTCTCTCTGGGTAGTTCACGGGGTGTACATGGCTAGTTTCTTTGAATAAAAGTCGAGAACGTCGATCGCCATGCCCAAGATGCCCAAGTTGAAAACACCCCAAATACGCTCAAGACATCCAAGACACCCAGGTTAAAACAGGAACGGACCCTCGAAGATAATGCTGTCAGTTTTTTTTTTTTTTTTTTTTTTTTTTTTACCAAACGATTAATTTAAGCTAGGCTATTTTATCAGGGTATCCCACCAGTCTGGGGCCGCAAGTCGCCTTGAAAAGGAGTGGTGTTGGCCCGTTTATGTATTAGTCACACCAGACTTATTCACAGTTTCCTTTTGGTTATCTCTCCTGTATGTCATTGGTGTTGACGGCCACTTACGGTGTGACACTTGTTTGTCGAATGTCATCATCTTGATGGTGTTCCGATCGTCGTCGTTTCCATCGTCCGCGAAACATAGCGCGTCAATTTGGCGACAAGTCTGCCCTCCTGTCCCGGGTTTTTTTTAATGTTTTGCACGAGGGACAGATCTATGATAAGATCTGGATTTGGGGTTTGTATAACATCTGTAATGAATGTGTGGGGCAGTCGCAACCCGGACCACTGCACTGTGACTGAGGTTGGTGCTAATGACCTCGCTGTCAACGCGCCATTAGCCTCCCCATCTGGGAAGAACTCCGAAGAAATTTTGGGGAATTCTCAGATTTTTCACGAAGATCTTCGAAAACTCTGCGAAAAAGCAGACCACACTTATCATACATAGGCTTAGGCGAAATTGCGGTAAACAAATTGTTAACCTAATGTGTTTAACCTACAGCTGATTAAGTCGGGCTTTTTTGCACTTCGCGAGCTCTACAAACAGATAAAACTGGTAAAACTTGTGAAAAAGAATTCCTTCCTGAAAGATCGGTAAATAGCCTGGGAACTAGCCTCAACAATCTGGTAAACCTGGATATCTCGGAGAAATTTATTTCCACATTTTGGTGTGGGAATCCTGTTGAATCAACGTCTAAGTAGTAACGTTGTATAGTTCTACTTTTAATGCGTAGTTAACCCATTCCACAGAATCCACACTAAGACATATGCATAAGCAATAAGTGTAACTTAGTCCAGCCAGCAAAGCACCGCAAATTAAGAGGCTTGGCCTACTAGCCTTGGACATGCGAGATCGAATTGTCCTCTTAATGTGGTCAAGTTTGCACCGTCCAAGAAAAGTTTAAATACATAGTAAACCAGTTCAATAAATCAGTTTTACATAGACCTACAAAATTCCTTTCATTGTACAGGGCGAGGCTACAACACACTTGACGATGTTTTGTTGTTAGTATGGAATGATAGTTGCTTGCATAATGACTCTAAGTTTATGTCACACTTGTACGAGTCTAAAATATGCCACAAAAACACGTAAGTGAGAAAAAGGAACTTAGTAATATTAACGCTAATAAACGGTGAACTAAAGTTGAAGGCAATTACTAAAATACAAGCAAGTCTGGATAAACACGGAGTTGGGCTAAGATATAAAGTTCATAACCACAGCAAAATAAAACAATACAGAGTTTTATGGAAAATCAGAAAAAGTGAAGGTTCATCTGTAAATATTTTTACGGCTCACGTGTGTTTTGGGCGTCTATTCAATACCCTTAATTTTTTTCAACGTTAAGTAAATGTTCAGGCAAACTGTTAAAAACAAAAGACATTGATGTTTTGGGATTATCAAGAAAGTAACCCTTGTCGTTTTACTGTTCACAATTGGGGAAAAAACATATGGCCTTAGCAACATAAGTGTCGTCCATTTTGCATTACTTAAATCGTGTTTATCCTTTTTTTGACGTTGACCCCCAAATCAAATGGGGCTCGAATGGAGTTTGGGTACGAGAGCTCCCGGGTTCAAATCCCAGACGGGCCCGTGAATGCAACGCTGTCGGTGACAGATGAGAGACAAACACAGTTGTTAGGTTAAGGCACCAATCCTCTCCTCTGTTCCGTTTGCTTAGATAAGGCATTAGACTATTGACGACTATTAGTCCTTTATTTTGGTGTGCTTCTTACATACAGTGACTTGGATTTTGAGTCCCTAGCTAAGTCTTGTTGATTCTCCCTTTAGTCTGGTTTCTAGCCAATAAGCTTGAAGGAACCATGCGACTGCGACTCTGCCGGTTGAGACTGAGCATTGTGCTTTTATATTGCAACCCGACCCGGTGTCAAATATTTGAGAGCAACTGCGCATACGTGGTCTGTCGCAACAATGACAGGTAGGCCTAAACCGCAGAGTGTCTTTAAGAGACAGTTGTAACAGTATCAAGGTATATCCGTCTGTTGCAACAATGACAGATATACCTAAACTACATAATATTTTTAGGAGACGCCAGACGGCCAATCATGGTCTGTCGCAACAATGACAGATAACGCCTAAACTACATAGCATCTTTAAGAGACAGCCAGACGGTGTTGCCCGTCCTAAATGTCACAGACTGGACTTCCCCAAAACATTGATGAGTCCATAGCAGTTCTACACATGTCTACAAAGTACTTATGTCAGTCTCGAATACTGTGAAGAGCCAGCCAAGGACTTAAAGAGTTTCTTCGAAATTGTTGTATGTAGATTGTTGAATTTCAAGTGGGTCCTGGTCAGCAGAAGACGCCATCACTCTTGATGGGTAACAGTGGAAAATTTTAAATTTCCCTACACTCATTGGTTCATTACACGGATTTTCGGCACAGAATCGTACAAGTCACTCGAGTACACAGGTAGCCGCGAGCACTGGGGCGTCAGATTCGATGGTCGTGTGGCTTCTTACACACCCGGGTTCGATCCTGTTGAATGAAAGTGTATATGTACGGGTTTTTTCTCCGGTTGTCTCCCGCCTGCTGCATGAGGGTTTTCTCCGGGCACACCAGTTTCCTCCTTCCTGTGGCAAAACACAACCGACACGATGGTGGTTCCTTCCACTTAACATCTGCCTCTTGGACCTTCAAAAAGCTTTAAGCTTTAACCCAAAACTTTCTGTTTTTATTATCTTATTTTTTTTCTTCAACTCCCATGATTACCAGGGTTGGATTTTTAACGTCGAAAACCAGTTTTTAACGTAGTGACATGTCAAATACCGTGCAAAAACTGTCGGAAACCGTCAAAAAGTATCGAAAACCGTCAAAAAGCGTCGAGCCCAACAAAATCACAATTGAACTGCAAAAATGTAATAAATATGTTACGTAGCACTGTTAGGGATTGCAGCTATATAAGAACTCTTTAATTAACATAAAATAAATACACCAGAAGGTCTTATTTTTAAATATAATTATGGTTTCTTAAATACTACGAAACAAATTCGAAGGAGTAACTGACTAGACCTAATTACTAGTGATACGAAACATACTGTTGCATAATGGCTTTGCAAAATTAGTCATTTACTTTATTAGACAGGTTGGAATTGTAATAATTTTCATTTTTAGGCCTATTTACATTTATGTGGGTTAAAATAATAAAGTATTTTAACCGTTTTGAAAGGTGGGAAACTGTGTCAAAAAGGAGCTTTTGACATGACGGTTAAAACCATGGGAAAAACCGGATAAAATCTGTCGCACGTCAAAAACTTGTCAACCCTGATAAGTATATATTAGTCAGTTAAATTGTTTTGTTAATGTCTCGTGAATGACTCAAGGGCGTCAAATCGATGTTTTCTCTCTTCCGTAAACGCTCACCTTTCGTGCTCCAAGGACATTAAAGATAGGAAAGTTGGTGTGGATGAGTAAAATGTCTTCTCGTACTTGCTAGCGCACATTATTTCCAACATTATGTGTTTTTAATGCCTCTAATTCTTCCGTATTTACCTATACGTGGTCATTAAAAATGGGTTTGTTATTCAGGTGTTCGAAGCATGGAATAACGTCGTTAGGCAAAACACATGTTCTTGTAGGACATAATAATTGAGAAATAGCATGAATTCTGAGTAGTCATACTGACGGTAAAAAAGGCAAAACCAAAACGGACAAGTTTTAAAAATCCAGATAAAACTTGCAAATTTTCAGTGGACCTTATAGCAGCCAGCCACCTTCATCCGGCTGAAGACACTGAGTCATACTTCACCACATATTTACGGATCAACAAACGATTAACGGCCACTTTTTTAATTTTTTCTTTTCGTTTATCGTTTGTTGATCTCTAAATATGTGGTGAAGTATAGGACTTTGTCTTCAGCCTGATGAAGGTGACAGCTAAGTTCCACTGAAAATTTGCAAGTTTTTTTTCAGGATCTTAAAACTTGGTCGTTTTGGTTGTGCGGTTTTTTTTTCTGCAAGTATGACTACTTTAGACCAAAGTTACTCAGCTGAAAAAACGGTTTTTACTGTAATTCTGAGTAGGTTAATTTCGCTCGAAATAGCTTTTGTGTGATTTACATTGAAAGTGAAGAACTTTCAACATTTATGCACGTCTGCACTCATGTTGCAAACTGAGCCATACTGGAGGAATGTACCTTTAAATTTCCCAAGTTAGATGTCATCTTTCTAGGTCAGGCGATAGTCGTTAACTTTCTCAATTTGTTAAGCCCACGTGTAAAAATGTCCTCAATGATTTCCCGGTTCTAAAGAAATTGTCTTTCAAGGATGTGGTTAACAATTTCAAGGACTTCAAAACACTTTGTGCGAATTCTGTTTATAGGGCGTCAACTGGCCGACTGGCAAGGCTACAAACCGTCCCATCCATTTTGACTTTGATGAAATTGTATACACACAACTGTGTATAAGTTCGTCAAAGTAAAATAGGATGGGATGGCTGGTTGCCTTAGTGGTATAGACCAGCAGACTGTTTAAAGTGGGTTCGCACAAGGTGCGTGAAGGCCCTGAAACTATACTTGTTTTTTTGTTTTTTTATGTGGTCTTGTGCCAACCCTGTGCAAAGATGGGTGATCACAAATGAAAACCTTACGAGTCCTCTGTGACATCCTCTAGGCCTGTTAACCGTTACGTCTTTAACCTTTATCCGAAGACATACCGGATTATCACACAGTAATTTGGGCCGCTTACCTCACGTTATAGTTTCTTTAAAAAACATTTATCTTGATGCAGTCCTCTTCAAGGTAAGCCTCACCTTTAAGGGTGAAAGCCTTTGAAAGCCTCACAAAAAAAGGTTTGAAAAGGATGTGCAAGCCCTTTCCGTCTTTGAGAAACGTTTTCCTTTGCGCAGCAGTACCAGTTAGAAAATGTACTGGTCTAAAAGTAAGTTTTCCTGGCACCGTAATAAGACCACTGGAGGCCAAGGCAAAATTTTAAACTGAGGCAACCCCTCCGGTTCGATATATTACCTCACCGAAAACTGTGTATAGTCTCGTTCCTGAGGCTCCCCCTCCAACATAGTATCTCGGCAAATAAACGGCACATAATTTCGTTCTTGAGGGTGAGGTGTGCTCCTATATTTTATCTCAGCAAAAACTGAAAATAGTCTTGCATTGATTAAGTCATTCTTGCTTTACTAAGGTTACATTTACTATCATTATTTTGATGTTTTGCTAGCGAGATTTCTATAGCCTCAATAGCCGTTTTGAAAATTCGGAGGCCAGAAGGTGTGGAGGGGCTTTACTTTTTTCCCACATCTCTGTAATGCGTGGCCCAGTGGCAACCCGGACTTACTGCCTTGTGACTGAGGTTGGTGCTAATGACCGAGCTGTCGACGTGCTATTCAACCTCACCCCCCCCCCCTACTTTAACAAGGTTCACACCAACCTGAAAAACCTGGAAAACTCAGGGAATTTGAACTACGTTTGGAACTTAGGGAGAACTCGGGGAATTCACTGATATTTTACGAAAAAAAAAAACTGGAAAATTTAGGGAAAAAATTAAGATTTTAAATAATGTATTTCCCATCTAAAAGCTTCAGACTTTTCAACACAAAACTGGTAAAATGTGTGAAAAAAATTCCTTCCTAAAATTACGGTAAATAGCCTGGAAAATGACTTCATCTACTCTGGAAAACCTGGAAAACTCGGGGAAATTGATTTCAGTATTTTGGCGGGAACCCTGTTTAATGAGTCGAAGCGAGGGTCCACGCTAGTAAGAGGGGTATTGTTTGGGCAATTCTAGCGTGGGCACTTTGCCTCTTTCGCACCCCTCTTACTACGCCCTCCCCCTCCCATCTCGTTTACTCTGGTCTTTCCCCGTCCAATCTCATTTGACGGACATCTGATGTTTCTTTGGCAGGTGGGTCTTTTCATTTTGATTTTAAACAGAGTTGCTTAAATGGAGTTTCCAAGGATCAGCCTCGTTTGGGCACTTCCCTTCTTTTCCCTTAAGTTTTTCGGACGACCTTAACTTTTTTTGGCCTTCTGAATTTTGATTTCAGTTCGATTTCAGTTCGATAAAGCACCAGGACTTGCTTTTGCTGTGCCATGGCGTTCGTCAGATGCGTTGAGAGGCAAACGAAGCGACGTGGTTGGATGAGACAGCCGTGACGTGGCTGCGCAGGTGTTGGACGTGGTTGGCAGCGGAGAGACGATGGGTGACGGCAGGCGGGGACGTCGAATTTGTAGATGACACCCCTGCCATCTTCACCCTCTCTGGATTCAGCCACCCACCCACCCACTCACCCCCCTTTGGCGTTTATTCGTTCGTTCGTCCGTCGTCCTTGGGGTTCGTCTGGCATCAGCCATGATTAGCGCAATTAAAAAGGCTGTCTTGCGCTCGCAGCGCCGCCTCAGTGATGGTGCAAACGGCTATAATCGTTACGATTGCCAAGTGCGGGGAGGAAATAGAAGACACCAGAAGAAGAGGCTTTGAGGATCGCAGTTTCGCCTCGCCAACCTCTTCTGCCATTGGCCGAGACGGCAGGCGCGCGCACATTTGGCGGGCGGGGTTTGGCTCAGGAAGCTGCGTTGTCATGCCAACGCGGAACCCAAAGGATGTCTGCTTTCGTTTGTGATATTTTTAACCAACGGGTTTCGATCGCTGGCTTGTAGCCTGTTCTGTTATCGGCACGGGACTGGTTTTGTGCTTCAGCCAATACGTCGCTCGCCGGTCGCCCATTGGCGATTCTTCCCACGTCATTGGCCAATAGACGTTCGAAGACGATCGTCTAAGCCAATCGATAGCAAGACGTTCGAGTCGTCTTAACGTTGCGACTCTTAGAACGAAGGACGTCTCGATTCAAGGTGATGTTGCCGGATTCGTATGTTTTTTTCCTTCCCCCTCGCTATTTTACTTTCCGCTCCCCCCCACTTTTTTTAATAATGAAAAACACAAAATTACGTAAATATCACTTTAACATTTTAAATATTTGTAAATCTGGCTACATTTTTAACTTCTTAGCTTAGTTTAAAACTTTTGTGAAAGTTGTTGTTGAGGAATTGCCTCCCAAGCACTTAACGTTAAAGAAGCGATGCTTTGTGTAAAACGTCAGCTAGAAAGGCAGGTAAATAAAAATTTTTTAAAATTCGCAAAATTCGGAACTCATGTCTATAGAAAGTTAGTAACCTATTGCTGATGGAAATGGTCTCTTCGAAAATATGAATCCAAAACATAATTAAAAAAATGAAAAACAAATAATTAACATTCGAAGAGCTATACGTTTTTAAGAGCCAACACAAATAAAAGACCTATCAGGGTTCAGACAAAACCTGGAAAACCTGGACAACCTGGAAATCTCAGGGAAAATGAAAATAGAGCCAAAATATCAGGGAAATTTCAGGGA
>JAHWFP010135413.1:24664-54357 GCA_023313725.1 Lithobius niger | reverse complement strand
TTTTAGTTTTACACGAGAGACACTTTCCGTTAAGAAGTTTTGACACGAAACTCGGGACACTTAAGTCTTCATTAGAAAAAAAAAGAAGGAAAACCCAGTGGAGTGAAATGAAAAGTTAGGATTCGGCCTCTAAGATTACAACCAGTGTAATGACAGCAACAACAAAAATAATAAACAGTAGTAAGGATATAGGAAGCAAAAACTGAATCTCGTCAGAATAAGGCTTCATCTGCTAAAGGTGCGTGGTACTTGCAAGCATCTTGCCCTTAATAGGATCATTGAGGCGGTAAGTGAGAGTTGTGGCCACTTCATGTATGACGAAAGGACCTTCGAAACGTGCTGCCAACTTTTGCTAAACTTTTTAGCCTTAAAAGAAATAAAATGAGTTTTGCGAAGGACTTCATCACCTACTTTAAATGCGAGGGTTTCCTGCCTTCGTCGGCCGTAGCACGAGTTGAGTCTTGCTGGTCGCGTAAAGCAGCAGGAGCAATCGAAATTGCGTTAGCTACACGTTTTGACATATTAACAACCCAAGAACGTGATGTTTTGTCTAGGGGGCCTATCAAATTAGGGTTAGTAGCCCCAGGTAATTGTAAGGACGACCATGGTGGAGATCTGAGGGTGAGAATCCCGTGTTCTAAACACAGTAGCATGCAAGGCCATGACGATCATAGGAAGATCGGTATCCCATGTTTTTTGAGTTTTACCTAGCCTAGTTCGAATGAGGGACTTAACTGAATTAATTAGGTGTACAGCTTGATTACCTTGGGGTGAGTAAAAGCTAAGGAAAGTCTGTTTAACCCCAAACATTCGTGAGATACAGCGCATTTAGAAACGATTCACCGTTATTGATACTAAGCAGCGGCACTGGCCCTAACGCGAGAACATCTCTTTCACGAGAATCTCATCAACAGTAACCGGGGAAAATTTCCGGTCATTTAGTTAGTGAATCTTGGATATCAAAAGGTACTTATTGCCATGGGAGGAGCAAACGAATGGGCCATTTACGTCAATAAATAAGTGTCACTGGGTAGCTGAGGAATGGGAGCGGTGCCCATCATACTATGTAAGGTTGAAGGGTTGCCTTTTACAAGTCTGACTTTTCTTAATGTAGTCCACCACGTCACGCACCATAACAAACCGGGTTGAGTGAGTTCGAATACATTTTACTGTTTTAGAGACATGCATGTGTGTTGTTACAGGGTCCAAGTGTACAGCTACGATTAGACGCATGCGTTCAGGGGGTGGGATTAGCATGCAAAATCTAGTTTCTCCAAGGCTATTCTTAAACCTTTGGCAAATAATGCCGTTGTTAATAGAAGCGTTATAGGACACGCGTCTAGCCTTCCTACCCACAGGAGCGGTAGGAAAACGAGTGCCGTTTTCAATGAAATGCCCTACTAATTTAGGGCCAGGGTCGGCTCTCTGTGCCATGCAAAGCCTATCAACATCGTCATTTCCGATTATGCCTTCAGCAGTTATGAAATAAATCGTGAGAGGTATCAGCAACAGTATTCGATGCCTTACTTTTATACTTAATAGTAAGTTAAAGCAAGCTAGCTGCAATGGCCCCTGAGATAAACAACCTGTGGGGTCCCTAGCTGTCTTCAGCCACTTGACGGAACGATGGTCAGAAATAACAGTAAACTCAGATTCCACATAAGGCCTAAGCAGTTCAACGGACCATAGAACGGCAATTGCTTCTTTCCCGACAGTACTAAAGGAAAGCTCATTAGTGCATAATAAACGACTTGCATAGTAGATTACTCAAGGACCGCTATCGCCATCTTGCAGTAAAACCGAATCAAGCCCAAATTTTGAGCTGTCACAACGAATTGTAAAGGATTTACTAAAATCAGGTTGTGCAAGAATGGTAGTTACCTACAAGTTTTTCTTTTAAGGTTTTAAAGGCAAAATCACACTCGTGGGTCCACACAAACTTAGGAATGGTGTTTTTTTTAGAAGTTAAAGAGGGGTCGGGCAACCAATCAGTATGACTGGACGTAGCACGAAAAAAGGTTGTTATGCCGAGAAAGCTTCGGACCTCCTTAATCTTAGTGGGTGTCTTGATTTTACAGATCGCCTCGATTTTAGCAGGATCCGGCAAGATGACTTTAGGTGATAAAATGAAACCCAAGGTTACCGTTGTCAGATGGGGATGTCCATCCCTACTATCACTTATACTACCATATAGTGCGTTGTTTTGTAGGTGGTATTTTGTCTTCCCTTATTGCCCCACGGCAAAACTTACCTCCTAACCTAGGTTGTACATGGACAAACGCTTTGACTGGCAGCGGGATTCAAGTTTACTGAATATAGTTCTAGTTTTCAGGATTAGACATAGCATTTAGGTAAGATTTAGATGTGTGGCATCGTTTTTGGGCATCTCGAGGAATCTTTCTTTGAGTTATTTTTTGTGTAGTCACACGGAAAGCTAAGTAGCGTATATCTGAACAAGGGTTGGCTAACAGCTCACCTGAAGGATGAACAACTGCAGCTATAAAAGCTTATCACTCATACAAGAAGATGCCAAGGATTCTGAATCAAGTGTTTTGCTCCTCTTTTTTATTATTACTGTAGCCTACCCTTGGTATAAAATTCATTGAAAATAACAAATCCACCATATCTTCAACCTGGATAGAAGCGTCGTACATCTCTTCACCAACGCATTTGCCAATCCGTAATTGCACGGCACGCATTTTTAAATTCCGTATGACTACTGTTCGGATGATATATTTTGTATTTCTTAACAGAACTATACAATCTTGATATCTAATTTCTTTTATGAAAAATAGAGACCAGATATCTGCATACCCCACAGGAGTTTGGTTTTAAACAAATTAATTCTATTTTACGATGTACCAGGTACATACGATGAGTGACAAAATGTTTTAGGGCTCTGTCACAGCCTATAAGCAGAACAACGTCTAACTGGATGAATTTTTGTACTACAAAAATGAATCCACCTTTTAAGAACTTTTTAAAAGGATTTGTTTTCAAGAAAACCTAGCTGGGACAATAATTGGGGTATATCTAAGCAGGCTCTGATATTGGTTCTAGTTTCAGCATTGGGTTTTTATTTTCAGTGTACTGTTACAGATTGAGCTAATCATGTGACCCATCAAATGTTACAGTACACTGAAGCAATTAAGAGTTGGTTACTCTTTCCTCCTACAGAACTTTACATTCTCCTTTTTACCTAAATCTGTTAGTGCCATTGCCAACCACCTAGCAAACTTTCATTACCAAAAATATTTAAAAATTAATACTAAACCATTTTGCTAAAAGTTAGCATTGTATATTGGATCCAGACTAATCGCTAGTGAAAATATTTTTTGGCCTGTGTGTCGAAACGATAATGGAACTCAAGATTGAAGTTCAACAAAATTGCTTCAAATCGGACTCCACATATTGCTGCAAGAAATACACCACCATGTGATTGTCAAAATTCCAGATTACAGCATATAGACCAAAAAGATAAAAGTGAAGTTAAGTCTATCCTGTCTCTAAGTGAGCATGGCAGCCTGAAACTTTTATCATCCCATGTGGACATTACGGACAGGCAGTAACGCAGTACAGGGGCAACAAACCAACCTGTTTTTAAAATACGTTTTCAAAAAAACAGACCGACAAAAAAGATTCGTCTCATGCAGGGCCAAGTTTTTAGGATAATCCTGACTTTGTTCTTCCACCGACTGTTATGACAAATCGGAGCACAAGACCTAAAAAGCAAAAACAAAAAACCACCTTAAATGTTGCTGAAACTTCTTTGCAAGAAAAATATTCGCCTTTGAAATTGCAGAGTAGTGAAAATCAAATTCCGAGGCTAAATCTATACATTCGAGACAACCAAACGTGTCTTCCTGCAACGAAACATGTTTGGAATGATCAAACTATTATTGTGGGAGACTCATATGTGAGAGTACTTAAAGTTAGCCCCCACCCAGAATCTAAAACGTGGACATTACTGGGAGCAAAAGGCAAACAAGTGCTTCAAAGTGAGATTTCTGCAGTCTTGGCGTAGCAGGTAAACTGAAATCAGTAATTGGGACAATTTCTAGGAAATACACCTCACCCCATCAAAAGCCTCAGGAAATCTTGGTAGAAACAACATCAAAAACTTTAGTTGCATCTTGATAAATGCCCGTAGCCTAATCGCAAATCTGGGTGATTTTCACCTACTACTAGCGTCAAATCATTATGATATCTTGTTTATAGTTGAAACGTGGTTGACTACAGCCATAATTGATTCAATGGTGATGGGGAGCAACGCTTATGATATTATTCGAAAAGACAGGGGTTCCAGGGCAGGTGAATTTTCAGTGGTTTTTAACGTTCCATTGGCAAACATTTTTTTTTTGTCAATGGCTACAGGGAAATTACCACGCATCTGGACCACTGCAAATATTGTGCCAATTTTTAAGAAAGGAAATCCTGCAGATCCAAAAAACTATAGGCCAATAGCACTTACAGATGTGCCTTGTACGATAATGGAAAATGTAATACGCAAAACGATGATGCAGTATGTGGCAAAATTTAATATTATAATGAATGACTAGTTTGGTTTTCTGCCAGGTCGCTCTTCTGTACATGAACTATTGATGGCTCTAATCAAGTGGACCGACGCTTTTAACCAAGGTATTTCTTCGGACGTAGTTTTGTTTGCTTTCCAAACAGCGTTTGTATCAGTGGTCCATAAAAAGTTGCTTTACAAACTACAATGCTGTGGCTTTGGAAGCCAACATTTAAATTGGATCAAATCATTCATCACTGGTAGGACTCGGCAAGTAGTAATCGGCAGATCCAAATCAGCAAGTACAGACGTTATCAGCGGTGTACCTCAGGGTTCTGTACTTGGAACTTTACTGTTTATTTTTTTCTTAAATGATTTGGAGTGCAATCCAGCAAATGCAACTCAATAAAAGTTTGCAGATGACTTAAAACTTCACGCAGCAATAATAACTACCCAGGAAAATTTGCGACTACAGGCTGAAATTGAATATGTCTTTGATTGGGCGTGTAATTGGCAGTTGCCAATCTTGTATGTCAAGTGCAAGAGTTTTCATGTTGGGAGTAAAAATCCTGCCTTTGTGTATACCACAAATACTGAAAAACTGTCAAATACTAACATTGTGAAAGATTTAGGTGTATAATTCACCCACGACATGAAGTCATCAGTACATAGCAGCCATGTGGTGCTGGCTGCAAACTGCAGATCAGCTATAGTCTGACGTTGCTTTAGCTCGGGAAACATCCACACCAGGTTATGGGCATTCAAGGTGTACATACGTCCACTTTTGGAGTACGCAAGTCTGGTTTGGTCGCCATATCTCCCTAAAGATATCGACCATCTTGAGCCGGTTCAGCGACGTTTTACAAAATATTTGCCTGGTATGCGCGATTTACCATACTGTGTGTGTTTGAAACAGCTGGGTCTCGACTCCTTAGAACTACGTAGGCTGAAAGCTGATCTTACGTTAACATTCAGTATTCTCCTTTGGCAACTCAATTGACCAACCATTAGTCCCATGACCTGGAAAAGGGTCAACGTCACAAACTAGTAATACAAAAAGCAAGACTTGATTGTAGGAAAAATTTCTTTGCCTTATGGGTGGTGCCAGTACGGAATTCATTGTCTGAAGAAGCAGTAACGGACTCCTCTGTTGACTGCTCCAAAAAATGTTGAATTTAATCAACTTTTCAAAGTTTTTAAACAAACTGAGTACTGCGCAGTAAACTAAATATTTCTTTGTTTTTTTTTATTTTTAAAGTTTTTAATTTTTTTAACAATCTTTTTCTCCAGTTTACTGGTATATAACAATAATTGGTCTCCCAATCTTCCCCCTTTTCCCCTTTGAGTCCCTGGGAGGTCTAACCTTGGTGGCAAGGCAGTCGAGTCCCGAATCGAGTCGAGTCGAGTTCCTTCCCATCAACCCTTTTCCTGGCCATGCTTCTCAATGTATTTTGTTTTCTTCATGTTTCATTGTTCCCATTTATTTTGGAAATTTGATTGTGATTTTTTTTGGCTGGCAGTCAGTGATCCAATGCGATCCTTACCAGATCAGTTGCTCCAGCAACAAACTATTTATTATTATTATTATTCTTATATGTGGGTTTGGACTCCACTTGTGAATTTTGATATTGATTGGGTGAAAGTTGTCAGTGCAGGTCGTAGTGGGAGGAGGGTTTCTGTGTGCTGAGTGCCAGGGCACTCTTCTGTGATGGGAAACTTGGTTGCAGATGAGTTTTTGGTTAGTGCAAGCCCGACTGCTTCGAAGGTACATGTGATACAAAGTGATTTTGGGGCAGAGCTCAGGAAACGGGAAGAGGAAAATTCAGGCAGACACCTACTTAGCATTCACCCATCCATTACGCAGTCCACCCATCCATTATGCTGACCAGACCCCAAGGCCAGCAGCTACACTTCTGTATTCTCTGCATTTCGGCTTAGTGCCATGGAACAGCCAGTTGGTCAGCCTGGGTTACATTGCGTTGCCTCAGTGCTATTTCGGCTCGGAAAAAGGACGATAGAGAACTTTCTGCTGGATTGTATCTTGGTTAGTGCTATGCATGACTTTAGACTGAATTTAGACTGCAGGTTTAAAACCCGGGATTTCATTCGTGGGACTGTTGGGTGTCTCGACTCGTACAGTGCAAATGAACTACAGCAATCTACTGGCAATGATGAATTTTTCTGCCAAATAAGATAAGTTTATTGCCTGAAAAAAGACAAGGGGAAAATAGGAAGGGATCTGTGTGATCCACTAATACCTGACCCAAATTACACCACCATAAACATAATCAAACAACAATAAATAAAAACGATGTGGCAATATGAGCACTAAAAACACTTTAGAAACGAAAAGAGATCAATCTTTTTGAGCCCATGTTTAAATTTGTCCAGAGTGATTGAGGGCACCAGCTCATAGGGAAACTATTCCACGGGTATACCACACGATTAGCAAAGAAATAATATGTGCAGTCCTTTTTAGTTACTGCAACAGTGAGTTTCATGGGATGACCACTAGTATACTCGTTCCCACGTATTCTGAAAAATAGCTTGGGTTCAATATCGATGAGTCCTCACAGAATGGAGAAAGTGAGAGTTAGGTCTTAATTCAAGCGATTCAAGACCTAGGTTTGTTAAGCGCTGCTTGTAAGATAGATTATAATAACCTCTGATATATTTTGTGAAGGATCTCTGTAAAGATTCCAGCAATTTTATATCCTTAATGCGATGTGGCGACCACACTGAGCTCACAAATTTCAGATTAGGTCGTACATAAACAGTGAAAGCCCTATACAAAGTTAAGGCATTGCCAGATAAAAACAGCATCTAATCAAGTAGCCCAGTTGCTTTGCACGAGAGACCAACAAGGTGCAATGATTTGAAATATTTAAATTGGACGTCGGAGAATTTTAAATGATTTGAAAAATTTAAATACTCCGAGATTCTTTATACAATATTCAGATTTAAGGTTTGAATTTTCCAATATGTATTTATAGTTTAAGTTTTCGCTACCAAGTTGGAGTGTTAAACAGTACTGAGTGTTTATCGGCAGCTGCCAGTCAGAAGACCAACTGTTTACAGTTTCAAGAGCAGATTGTAGAGAGATATGGTCGTTTTCGGTTTTAATCTCACGATAAAGTTTAGCATCATCAGGGAATTTTGGCATTTTAACACTGCTGTCATTTAACATTAAATCAGAGTTGAAAATAAAAAAAACAACAGGGGTCCCAAAACGGAACTAGTAACTGGGCGTGGGTCGGGGACAGACTCCCCCACCACAACCGATTGTGCTCTATTATTCAGAAAGTCCTTAATCCAAGCTAGGATTTGTTTATCAATTCCAACCATTTTTAGTTTATCCAGAAGTTTGCTATGTACCACAGAGTCGAACGCTTTCAGAAACTCGACACAAATAACGTCACTCTCGCGTGACTTTTATCTAATCTTTTAGACAGCTCAATAGCAGCGACCAAGCAAAAACCCGAACTGGTCATCAGGGACCATGCAAAGCCTATAGGGGTGATTATGGATAGCATCACGAGTAATATTCTCGAGAATCCTGCAAGGGATGCAGCAGGTGAGAAAAATTGGGCTAGAGTTTACTGGATCTGCTTTGTTAACCTTTTTAAAGACTGGCAAACTCTTGCATACCTCCAAGCGTTTGGGATAGTCCTCTGTTCAAATCATGATTTCAAGATTAGAAATAAAAGATGATTATTTGCTAATTTCTTATAAAATATAGAGCTAAAACCAACTGGGCAGATAGCAGAACTATTTTGTAAACAATTTTTAAAACTATTTTTTTTACTATGGGTAAGAATAGTTTGTGGTAAAAACACAAGAACATCAATTTTGGTAAATTCATCTTTGACAATCGATTTGTGGAATCTAAAGGAATTATATTTACAGTGTTATTATCAAGCACGAAATTTGTACAGAAAATATGATTTAGGGCATTTGCTTTATCAAGTTAGTTTACTAGTCCATCATTAAAATGCAAAGGCAGAATTTTACTAGAAACTTGTGCGTTACGTTTTATGTGTTTATAAATAGCACTCATGTTCCCCTCCTGCAGGAACTTATGTTCACATTTTATCACATGCTCCTTCCACATCGATTTTAATTTTACTCTGCACGTCTTATATAACTCGATGTTAGTGTCACTATTTTCATGCTTCAGGCTTTTGCAAAGCTTCTTTTTGAAAGTGGTTTGATTTTTTATTGCACGAGGTATACTATGGGTTTTATTATTTCTCTTTCGAACAAATTCGGTTGATTTACTCACGTGGATAGAAATAATATTAATAAATAAATCCCATTTGATTTCTACAGTATTCAATTTTCTGAGGCATGAGTACCAGCAAACATTTTTTAAAGTTTGCACGCAAGTTATCAAAAATTAGTCTTTTACAGTACTTTGTTTTTTCTATTTTTTCGGATGTGTTAGTGCAATTAAAGCGGAAGGTAACTGTATTGTGGTCACTAGTACTAAAGTGTTCCACAACGTCGGTGTCAAAAATAGGTTTCCAATAAAAGGTCCAGAATATTTTTTAATCTAGTCGGTTTAAGCTAGTACTTACTGTCTTTTAAAATGTTGGTCGAGGCCTAGATGCATGATACAGTCTAAGAAAACTTGTTGAGTATCATTTGAGTAGGAGAGATTTGTCCAGTTTATGTAGGACATATTAAAATGACCTAGGATCAAATTTGTGATTAATGGATCCTTGTCGGATCGAAGATAATTACTGATACCTGCAACCTACCTTCAAATCAGCCAGGTTCTCAGATGTTGTTGTTTCAAGATAGTATTAGAAACAAAAACGTTAAGTGTGCCGAAAAAAGGGGGTTATATGATTGAATTTTCACTTGTTAAAATGAACACGGATAAAAATTGATGATTTTTAATTGATATAATCAAATGTACAATTGAGAAAATTCCATCTGTTTAGGTGCTATTGTGCTTTACGTTTTAAATATATGATTGGTAAAGCACAACAGCACCTAAACAGATGGAATTTTCTCAATTGTACATTTTATTATTTCAATTAAAAATGATCAATTTTTATTCGTGTTCATTTTAACAAGTGAAAATTCAATCATATAACCCCCTTTTTTTACGGCACACTTGACGTTTTGTTTGTAATCCTCTTTTACAGCTATGGCGTCGCGCTACAAAGCTTTATGCATGCAGTCGATTTTTACTCGCCACTTTGAAAAAATTCAACTCAGCTCTGAAAGCCTGCATCTGCGAAATAAATACGCCATTCTATCGTTTATAGCTGCCAATCTCGAGTTTGATTTAAATCTATATCGTTCAGCTGAACCACGGATTCTTTCACAATGTTTTATTCAGAGACTTGGCCCGCAGCCGCATGCTCTCCACGCTTACAAACTACGTACAAACCCTCGGACAGATTACCGTATCACCATTCCTTTAAAAAAAAAAGGGTTTAACGAGCGTTAACCACTCCTGGTCATCTGCCCGAAGCCCTAAGGCCCTATGTCTGCAACAGCCAGATTCCCAGGCGGTCACCCACCCAAGTATCAATCCAGCCCAATGCTGCTTAACTCCTTGCTGCTTAACCATTCCTTTATTTCGCCCTTCAACAATCAGCTTTTTAGCAAAGACATAACATGTGCACGAAGAATAGATATGGAGTTTGCTGAGTGGCATTGTTTCCTAATTAAAATGGTTAAAACAATGTTAAACAATCAATATGATCGTTCAGGGACCAGTAACTCCAGAATGGCTCGACCAATCAAAAAAGTTGTCTCTGTGAGAATGAAGCCCAGGAAAATTTCTGGCCTAGAGCATGTTTTAGATTTTAGGTAGATGCAGCAGTTTTTTTCTGAAACCGTGTCACACAAGAACAAGAACAAGAACAAGAACAACCACAAGAAGATGATGTGAACAGTTTTCAAATTTCTGTGTGGCTCCGTACATTTACTCTTGCACGGAAATGAGTAAAAGTTAGTATAAAGTTGAGAAAAGTTGCTATCTACTATCTGGCCAAGTTTGGTTGAAATATATTGAATTGAAACGGAGAAATTAATAGTTTTAGTTTTGCTGGCGAGAGGACTTCAATCATATATATACACGGCTTGTATGATATTGTTGCATAAAATATGCCGAACCTCCAAAAAAAGCCAGCTGAAAGTAGAGGACTTCTGTTCGACTTTAGACTTTTCACCGCATACTATGAAGTTAGATGTCTAGCTGAACCACACATTTTTGAATTTATTTACTATTGTATATTATTAATGAACACTACGTCAACTTCTGTACGTTAACAAAGATTTTCTATGTGTGGCCAGCCTGAAATTATTTGCTGTTCAGTCTAAATTAACACTTACTGGTACCAATGTCCTTGGTTTAAACACTCTGAAAATACTTAATATTACGAAACTGATAAAAATGAAAAAGTTATGCCATACGTGCTTATCCTCAGCTAGCCACATGTCCATCAGCAAAATTTAAGGTTTCAAAGTTGCATATAATTTACAACAATTTTTGTATATATAGTACTTAGTAACTGCAAAGATCTACACTTCTAATGGACGACCGTATGGTTGTAGTGAGCTCGGCAACTCTGCATTATGACCGTCGTTCCTTGGTGAAACTCGGGTCCTGTCTGGTGAAATTTGGGTCCACTCACCTGACTTAACCCAACTTAACCCATAATTTCAACAAAAATATCATCAGGAGCTTTAATCTTCACAATATTTGAGTTACATATTAAGTTAAATACTGACCTGTGACCATATTTTTCATTTGTGGGAAGTTTTCATTCATTTAGTGATGTCTGAGGCTACCGCAGCAGTGAGGATAATGAGGCCAATGTGCCACTTTGCAACAATGCGATCCGTCAGCGCAGTCATTATCATATTTGCAAGCATCGCAGTCATTGCCATAGTTTCTGATTCTGAGGCAATCAGGATGGTATTCTATGGGACAAAATAAGTCAATTATAAGAAAACATCAAGGATGTGTATTGGGCTGAAAGTTCAGTGGTAAAAGATTTTAATGAATGAAGCGTTAGCATAAACGTTTTCATTTCCCACTGGCAAGTTTGTACTGTAAATACTATATTAAAATTGTTTATTAGAGCTATTCTCACATAGTATTAATTTTAGTGTCCCTGTTCAGTAAGGAGTTGAACTGTAACCGAAAACCGGTAAAAACTATTTGAAATTGACGAACCGAAACCATAACCGAACCGAAACTTACTAGTGGCATTAACCTTAGCTGCAACGAAACCAAAATGAAATATCGGTTTCTTTTTGCTAAATCCGGAAAACATACATAACCTGTTAATTTTGCATTCGACCCTCGCAATGCTGCGTTTCCCTGAAGGTTTTTTAATTGCTTGTAGCAGCCAGTTCGGTAACCCAACCGAGCATGCGTGGTGCACGGTCCTCCTCTACAAATTTGCTTTCGCGCGATTGGCAGGCCATTCATTTTCCTCCAGCGTGTCTCCACTCCACTTCGTTTCCTGCTCTCCCCTTTTTTTCTGAAGATCTCCGAACTTTCGTTCTGCCTTCATCGACCCTATCAAAGAACCCTCATGGAAGGCCATTCGTTTTCTTGGTCCTTTCTCGTGACGACCGATCACTCTGATGCCGCATGAAGCGCCACTCGATCAGTCCGTCCATTCGCCTATTGATGCTCCGCCAATTAATGCACCGCTGCATTCGTCCGAAATACCCGAGATTGATGATTCGGCCAAGACTGTGCCCCCTTCGCTGCTACTAGACGGTCAGACGACCTCTTCTCCGCTGGACCTCGCAGCGCTGGTAGACGAGCTCCACACAGTCAAAGCTAATTACTGACTTTTGAAATGGCAGTTTCGAAATGCTTCATCCTCTGAATGCTTTCGTGAATGCCGCTCACCGCACTCACCAATTGACCTGTCATCACTTTCGTCCTGACAAGCCAGCCGATCCGCCAGCTGCAGCGAAGTCAACCGACTCAATGAGCATGCCCGTCAAAACTCCGATACCGCATGCCAGAAACTGACCCTCTGCCCCCCCCCCCCCCCCACCTCTCATTCAATGAAAGCCGCATTAACGAACGAATGGGTCGCTACGAGATCTAGTGACAACAGTCACAAACGCTCACCGTCGTCCTCTCATCATGGTATGAAGAGGCACCGCCTTTTGTCGCCAACTGATGCTGATGATCATCTTTGTTCTAACGTTCCTGTTGCCGCCTATTCGTCTCATCCTCCTACTACCCATCAGGATGACGAGAACTATTTGGACTCTGCATCCGTTCTACAACAGCAGTTACACCAATCGGCTGCTTTCGTCCTAACTCTCACCACGGCCGCTGGAAAGGAGCCAGATTGCCACATTCATTTTCCTGACAGCCAGTCGCCGATGATCCGTCTGCCATCCCATTAGCTGAGCTTCTAAAACAGTAGAGGATACCGTGCCAGACTGCTTTCTCTACAAACTTTCTCACTTTTCTGATGATCTGGTAACAAATCGTGGTCTAATGACAGGATTTGGTTTTGGTCTATGTGATCGCAACTCTAAACCCCTCATTCTCTACTAGGCCAATCTACAACGTTATTGACCTGTCTTCTCCGCAGGAAAGGAGAGCCTCTAGAGCTTGATGAAGATTCACCACCACCTAAACCTGGACGGGAGTCAAGGCCTACGGCGACGGTCCAACCAACACCAAGAATTTCGATACTTACACCTAATGCGAATTTCTTACCACCGATGTGAAACTAGATTTTGGAACAGCTCTTTCTTTACCAAAAAAAGCTGAAATCTCAATACATGCCTCAATGACAAATGAATCCACCACGGCCTTCACACCCCTCCCAGGCTACCGTACTTAACACGTTCGTTATTGCTTTATGTGAAAAGCTTTTGTTGAATCCAACACCTGACCAAGTGAAACAACTGTCCACGCTGATTTCTCAATTGTATTAGAAGGCATACTTCGCTTCCTACCATTCCCTCGATTGGCTAGTAGGAGCACTTTTCAACAATGTACTTCTGCTCAGAGACATTGCTCTTAACGTGTACCCCAATCTAAACGACTCCACCAAATATTAACTCAGAAACCTACCAATCCACGAGTTGGACACCATCTTTCGTGGATTCCAAGCCTGGCACCACACCTTGACGTGTCAAGAAAACCAAAGCTGATCAAACCTCAAAAACCTGCTTTCAAACAAAACAAGCCGTTTTTGAATCAAGGCAATGGCGACAACTGATCAAGACCCCGTGCCCTGGCAAACAACGACAATCGTCGTAACAAAAGCAGCATCAACCAGTCTTTGCGTCCCAACCAGTCCTTTCGTCCAAACCCTGCAGCAACCCCGCTCTCGCCCATTCAATAAAACGAAAGGTCAATCTAGCAGAATCAAAAAATCTTGATAGACAAAGCCGCTACTCCTCACCGTGATGGAAGCGTTCTTCGCGAATGGACAATGACGCCATACATCCATCCAGTCTTCCAGTGGGTGCCCGTCTTCGCCACTTTTTTCCTGCTAAGAAGGAACCTGACGTCCAATCATCAGATTCTATCAATAATTCAAGATGGCTTTCGTTTGACTTTCACATCCAATCCTCCACTTGCTCAACACCCCCCCCCCCTTGGGATTTTGCACCATGCTCATGACCAAAACTAACTCAAGAGATTCCCTTTTGACGAAGAACGCAATTCGAGAATGCCATCATCTGGGCACAGAATTTTATAGTTCCATTTTCCTACGCCCCAAGAAATTGGGAGAAAATCGACTAATTTTCAACCTGAAACCACTCAACTAATCATGGCCAACGACCATTTCAAAAAGGAAACACTGGACTCAATTCGTCAATCACTGAAAAAGACGATTGGACGATATCCATAGACTTCCTCCATGTATCGCTACATTCGTCCCTCCTCCATCTCTTCCATTTCATGTACGACAACAAGGTCCACGAATTCCAATGCCTACCATTCGGCCTGAATGCAGCACCTCGAATCTTCACTCAGATCCTCAATCAAATTCTTGCAGAACTACATCAACACCATATAGAAGCAAGTGCTTATTTGAATGATGGGCTGCAGGACTCACATCAGCTAATCGCCAATTGAGACTAAACCGTCAGCCTTCTCAGCAGCCAGGGATTCGCAAACCTACCGAAATCTTGACTAACATCAGCTCAAAGCTTCATTTTTTTAGGAATCTGGTTCTACCTAGAAACTGCAACAGAGATGCCTTCACCGAACAAAACAACATGCTCGTCATTTTCGACACCAAGCCTCCCAATCTCTCAGGGGACTATACTCCCTTATCGGTAAAATGGACTCCATGGCCAATCTTGTCCCTTATAGAAGATGGATGACAAGAGTATTCCACGACTATCACATCGACAAGCTACGGACTTGGCCTTAACAGAGCCAAGATCATATCAATGTTCTTGAACTGAAGGCAGTACTCATGGGTCTTCGTCACTTCTAACACCTAATCAAGGGGAAGATCGTCAAAGTGCACGCAGACAACACAACAGCAGTGTCGTATCTGGAAGGAGGGAAGAACGAGGTCCCACAAACTCCACGAAGTAACCTCGGCAATTTTCAACCTCTGCATAAAACTCAACACAGCCGTCCTCTCACTCCACATCCTAGGGAACAGGAATGTGATTGCAGACTCCATCTCGCCGAAAATTTCCAACAGGAGAATGGACTGTTCGTCTGCGAATATCTCTTCAACATTTGGGGCATCCCAATGATAGACCTATTCACCACGAAGCACAATGCCAGACTTCCCCACTTCATCTGACCAGCCCCAGACGACCAAACCACTGCAGCAGATACACTGATAGTCCTTTGGAGAAACCTCTACGCATACCTGTTTCCCCATTCAAGCTACTTCCACAAGTCCTGGAAAAAATACAGCAATCCCCAAGCCTATTCCTACTGATTGCTCCAAATTGGCTATCAGCAGAGTGGTTCCTTCAACTCCTAAACCTCGTTATCGATACTCCAAGAAGCTTCCTCAACAACAGGATCTTCTGTCACTACAGAAAGGAACCAAACTCTACCTGAACACCAGTGCACTACAACATCATGGATGGCTGCTATCATCTAACTAATCAAGAAGACCAGAATTCATGAAGATCAAGCAATTCGCGTCGCTAGCAAGGCCATCAGAAGTTCAAGAAACAGAATTTATGAGAGCTACTGGTCAAAATGGTTTCATTGGTGTGACCGAGGGAAAATCAATCCAATCAATCCCCCTCTATGCGACCTTCTGAAATTCCTCAACCACCTCTTCAAGGAAGGATTAAAAGGCTCAACAATACTCGTTTACCACTCAGCTTTAAACTCTGTCTTCAAGGCAGCTGGTAACACTAATCTTCTCGACAATTACCGAATCTCCTTTCTGATAAAGTCCTTTGAAATGGAATATCCGGCACCAGAAGAATCTTTCCGGATTAGGACCTATCAAATGTTCTCCAATCACTATTGAAACCACCTTATAAATCGATACAAAACTGCTCACTTCACCTTCTCACCTGCAAAACGATTTTCTCGGTACACTTTGCATTATCAGCTGATCCAGCCTACTGTGTCTTAGCTCCTGATAACTCCTCGGTAACCTTAGCACCAAGAGCAGATTTTAGAACCAAAACCCAAAAACCATGCGAAATATCAAAACCGGTCGTCATCCCAGCCTTGATGAAGATCATTGGAGACGAACCGGAACGTCTCCCATGCCGAGTACGAGCACCACGTTTTTATATAGCAAGAACCGAAAACATTGAACTCTGTAAATGCAGAAACCAATTATTTCTACCTGTCAAGAAAACTTCAGTGAAACTTCGGCAGCAACAATTGCACAATGGATAGAAAAACAATCCTTAGTGCATACGAAGACCAAAACATACCCTGAGCTTACAGCGGCATCAGAGTGACAGCACACGAGTTAAGGGCAATCTCTACGTCGCGTGCATACCACCAACTTCATTCTTGTTCAAGTAATCCTGACAGTTGCATTATGGTGAAGTACTTCCGTCTTCAAGTTACACTACCTCAGAATGATGACAAAGCAAGTCCTATATCGTCTAGGTCCCATCGTAGTAGCCATATGTGTCGTCGACCCCACTTAAGCCCTCAGAAGTTGATGCAAGTCCACCATCAAGACGGAAGCATGACCCTCACCTCTAAACAAGTGGTCCTTTTCAGGGCCCCCAATCCTTACCAAAAGAGAATCTCACACTCCTGTTTATTATTTTCTGAATAAAGTGTAAAGTTTTTGAAACTTTTGGGGGGAAAGACAGCTCGTAACCCTAGGGATTCCCGTCAGCACACTGCCCGCCACCGTTTTTTGACTAGGGCTGGGTCTGTTAATGCAAAATACACAGGTTACGTGTGTTTTCCTGATTCGAAAATTTTTTTCTTTTGCGTAAGGAAAACATGCATAACCAAACCCGCCCTACCACCTCTCTTGAGTCACCGCCTGATGCATCGAGAGGAAATGAATGACCTGCCGGCTGCGTGAAAGCTCTTTTATAGAGGAAGACCGCGCCCCACACATGTGTGGTTGGACTACTGAGCTAGCGTCTACAAGCAACTAAAAAACCTCCAGGGAAATTCAGCATTGCGAGATCTAATGCAAAATTAACAGGTTATGTATGTTTACCTTAGGCAAAAGAAACAATTTAAGGCCAGCCCGAATAGAGGGGGCCGGTAAAATTAAGTTTTTTTTTCTTTTTTGTTCTTGCACGTTTGCCTGACGTCACTTCTGGATCATCATAGTTGTTTTTAGCAATACGCTATCCTATAATCGGTACTTATATCCCCTAGAGCTTTTGTGAATAATACGGCTATTGTTTTCGCATGAAGCCTGCAACTGACATTAAAACTAACGAATGCTGATTATTTTGCAATTATATACCGAGCACGTAGTGCGAGCCGGGTTGGCGTCTGTTTTAAGCTTAGTTTGGCAAGTTACACATGCGTACAACGAAAAGGTCCTGGGGTATTATACCCTGGTCAACCTAGTGTGGTATAATCACCCGAGTATACACCGGGGTATAATCGAGGTGATTATACCACATTAGGTTGATTATACCTTGCTCCTCTACCTTCCACCATGGTAGTAAGCGGGATATACTCAGTAGTAATAGCCCTAGAGCTTTTGTGGATAATACGGCTACTGTTTTCGCACGAAGCCTGTAACCTGACATTAAAACTAACGAATGCTAATTATTTTGCAATTATATCCCGAGCGCGTAGCGCGAGGGGTATAATTTCAAATTAATTAGCATGAGTTAGTTTTAGTCTGGTTACAGGCTGAGTGCTAAAACATTTTTAGCCGTATTATCCACAAAAGCTAGAGGGCTGTTTTACTGGAGTATATCCCAATTCAAAATAAATAATACCAAAAGAACTAAACATTCTTTGAGTTCATTAATATTTATAATGTAATGCTACGTTTTATTTGCTTACCAGTCTCTCAGTTCATAAAATTATTTGTCTCAAACGAGAAGTTATAGGCGATGCTGCTGTCGGCGACTTTCTCCCGTTAAACACGCCGCATCAACCACGCATTGCTGAAATCCGCCGAGAGATGGCGCTGAGTGTGTTCCTGTACTAAATTTTAATCGTTTGCTAATAGTTACCATGGGATCGTAAAACTAAAAGACTTATACGGTAAAAATTAAAATTATTTATGCCAATAGATCGCCGAAGTAAAATTATAAGATACTAGCCTAAAAAATTGTACAGTGATGTTAAAATACGACAATCGTAACGAATATGTCGAGTTTTCTAGCTGGTATATATGCGAGCCAAAAGCCCCAGTCATTAACTAGCCGTTGGCATCTGTTTTAAGCTTAGCTCGATAAGTTGTGCATGTGCACAACGAAAAGGTACTGTGGTATAATCACCCCGATTATACCCCGGTGTATAATCGGGTGATTATACCACACTAGGTCGATTATACCCCGCTCCTCTACCTACCACCGCGATAGCAAGCGGGATATACTCGTGGATATAGTTTTGCCAACAGTAACTAAGTTTTAATAACGAATGTACGGTTATGTAATTGATGGTTTTTTTTAGTTTGACTAAATTAAGTTTGATTCATAATGACTTTGATTGCTTGCATGCCGTTCAGAATGATGGTAT
Source organism: Lithobius niger (assembly GCA_023313725.1). Taxonomy (NCBI): domain Eukaryota; kingdom Metazoa; phylum Arthropoda; class Chilopoda; order Lithobiomorpha; family Lithobiidae; genus Lithobius; species Lithobius niger. The sequence continues at coordinate 35,710 of JAHWFP010135413.1, read as the reverse complement.
AACTAAGCAGTAAGCGTAACAATAAGAAATTATGTTCTACAGAAATATTTCACGACATTTTAGCATTGAATCAATTTTCTAGAGGCATTCATTCTTCTTAAAGCAGGCATCATTTAAATATCGTTTTATTAATTTTAAAAAATATCGGTAATAGATTTGTATACTAAGTTTTCTGTAATTTCTTGATTTTAACAATTTATTTCACCCTAGTGGAAAGCCCGAACGAAAACTGGGGAGAACACCTGTTGCCTCAGACTACGCAGCTTATAAAATCAGAGACCAAGGGGAAAGCGAATACATTATTATTACATTATTTAAACGTTCTTGCCTCGCCAATCTTCTCTCTATGTATGATCCCATTACCAAACTTATTGACGTTGGTCTACCATGTGACCTTGTTTTCTTTGACTTCAGTAAAGCTTTCGATACTACTGTCTCACATGCTAAGCTTTTGTCCAAACTTACTATTTTCGGTTTTTCTCCTGACATTATTTCCTGGCTTAACTCCTACCTACTCCTTAGGCGGCAACGGGTCGTCCTTCGGGGTTCCTCCGCTCCTTGGCTTCACGTTACCTCTGGTGTTCCTCAAGGCTCCGTTCTTGTTCCCCTCCTGTTCAATATTTTCATCTCTTACTTACCTTCTGTTATTTGTTCTCCTAATGCCTGCTATGCTGATGACTTAAAAATCTTCTCTGACTCTGTTTCCTGCAAATTGCTTTAAGAAGACATCCAACGTGTTGCGCACTGGGCCTCTACCAATTCCCTTCTTTTTCATACTGATAACTGTCACGTCCTTTACCTTGGGAATAATAATCCTCACTTTCCTTACTATCTTTCTGGCAAACCTATCATTCTTGTTACTAATCATCCTGACCTTGGAATGATTACCGGTAAATGCTCCCTGGAAAATTGCTCACAGACGATTGCTCGCTAAGAAAATTGCTCGCAAGAAAATTGATCGTCGGAAAAATTGCAAGTCCGAAAATAACCGTGCGGTTAATTGCTCTCCACATTAAAAAAAATATAATTAATTTAATAAATTACATAGTTATTAATTTTTTAACATTAATTTTTGCAGTATTTTCGTGCATTTGAGTGGCATAAAATCAAGTTGCAGCGACAAAAATAGTCCTAAGAGAAGTGCTATTTAATTATCTTTCATTTGGTCCTACTCCCATCTTTGTTGGTTCAAAAGGAGTAGTGGTGCACGCACACACGCATTTTTCTTTTCAAGTACACATTGAGTAAAAGTGTTCCCTACATAAATCCGTTAACATAAAATGCAATCAAGTACAGGATGTGTTAAAAGTTCATTAAAACGAAAATGAACTTAACACAATTTTTTACGTACTATTTTTTATGGTGCACTTCCGAGTACCTTGCTGCTATATAAACACGAATGCAAACCTATTTATGTTGCCTTTTGGACTTATATGTCAAACTACCTGAGTGGGGAATCGAAAATCGACCTTTGAAATCAAAGACCGAGGTACTACCGCTGAGCCATACTGACACGGCCGACGTCCATAAGCAGCTTTCATTGCATTTCATTTGGCCGTGTCCGTATGGGTCAGCGGTAGGACCTCGGCCTTTGATTTCAAAGGTCGTGTGTTCGATTCGCCGCTCAAGCAGTCTGACGTAAGTCCAAAAGGCAACGTAAATAGGTTTGCATCCGTATTTATTTAACCCAATTTCAAGCCCAATTCATTCCACCAGAGAAAGACCGCCAAGGTTAATCCTATTAGCCAAGTTAATCGCACCGAATAATACTGTAGACGTTAAAATGGAAACTTGAAGATTGCTACCGCTAATAGCAATCTTCTAGTTTTCATTTAACTCTCGAACTATTAGGGGTGCGATTAACTTGGCTAATAGGATTAACCTTGGCGGCCTTTCCCTGGTGGAATGATATCACTACCTTCAAAGGCCGATCGTTTTTTGGAAACTTGGCGGATTTTTCTACCAGTTTGGGTTTTGGGTGGATATAAACTTACATCTGGTTACATGATAACACAATACAGTTAACTGGAAGGTACACCAAGCATAAGCGAATCAGGAGATGATAACATAAGTACCAAGATAAGTTAACCAATACGTGTGTGCATGCAAGGTGCACACCCACCTGAATCAGGGAACAGCCCAATCCCCCGAAAAATTGGAAGCTAGTTGTAAACTATAAAACTAATATGACTGGTCTGCCCAATTTTTAACCATTGCATTAAAAAACTTGCTTTTCTTTACAGTCCGAATCAGCATAAAAATCAGCTAATTCTCGTTATAGAGAATTATACAAATACCAATAGGTTTACTCTGTTTTTATTACTTCTGACCGCCGAATGTCAAGACGGTCTGCAAAAATTCAATATAATTCAATTCAGAATGAGCCATTCTAGAATTACTTAAAGAGATATACTTCCCATCGCTATTTTTCTTGATCCACCACATCAAGTACGGCCACAAAGGTCTATTTCCTTACCATTAGTCAATCCCTTGGTAAAAATCCGTTTTAAAATGTGGCGTCTACGAGATTTTCTGTTGAATAATGGTAACTTTATTTAAGTGCATATGATGCTTTGCGCGCTTACAAGAAGCATGGCGTTTCATCTCTGCGTGTGCATGCACTAATTTTCTGATAATTACCATGAGATCAAAAAATCTAAAAGATTAATGCGGCAAAAATTAAAATTAATTATTCCAATAGATCGCCGAAGCATAATTATAAGGCACTAGCCTATAAAATTATAAATTGTGATATTAAAATACGAGAATCATCCCAGTTTGTGGCAACAAGATTAATGCGTATGCTGGTTCATCTATTATGCGCAATGCCATGAGACAGTAGCTACGTTCTTCGCTGCGAGGAACGCAGCTAATCTCACAGTAGACCATGGCGAGATATATACGCAGATAGCGATCAGCACGTGGCTGTTATAAGGCAGGCGGGGTGTTGCTTTAATGTTTTTCGAAACACAACAAACCTGTATAAGCAATAGTATTGTAATGGTCTCAGGAAACAACCAAACATAGCAATTTTCTTTTTATTGTCGTTTGTTTGTTTTCTTTCGTTTGTTTGTTTTTATTTTCGTTTGCATTGTCTAAGATTACATCTGAAGGTTTTACGAGTCTGACACATTTCCACCCACAAATAGCCTTGCCTAGGGCTATGATTCGTTCTCCATTTGAGACACGCTTGTATGGCGAAGTCATGCGAGGCTTTCACATGCACGTTCCACCTGACAACCTTGTTTGATGATTCGACCAACAACGTCCAAAATTGTAGTAAACCCTGGAATTCCTCTTTCCAAATTGAAATTCCACTGCACCTGCGTGCCCTGATCCTTTTGCAGAAGCACTGGCCGAGAGGTATCAGAATCCGGCCTTTCACGAAACACCCATTCAACAATAAAATTCACAGCGATTAACTCTCTTCGCATTACCACTTGGAACTGTGCCGGTGCCAAGAACTCGTTAAAGCACCTCCGTGACATTGTTCTTCTCCAGGAGACCTGGCTTTACGACTTTGAAGAGGCAGTTCTCCAGAATGCTCACCCCGATTTCCATTGTAAAGCCTTTAGTGCCATGTGTTCTGAAGACATTACTAGATGCGGCAGACCTTATGGCGGGATCGTTATCCTATGGCGGAAAAACATTCTTTGTGCAATCAACGGAACGGGGTGTGCACTCAGCAAGAGGGTTACGTGGATCAACTTGGTATGTGGTGGTACCACCTGGAGAGTGGTAAACTGCTATGCCCCGACTGACACCAGCCATCCTGCCTCCAGGGAAGAGCTGACTGACACGTGGAATGAAATTTCTGCTTGTATTACTTCTGACCCAAACCCCTTGTGTATCGTTGCTGGGGACTTCAATACTGACTATGCTGGAACAGGATTCTTCCTTGACTCTCTCTTCCATTATCTGTCCTCCCTGGATCTCGTACCAGTTTATGACTTTGATGCCCCTGATGACCGTTATACATTTGTTAGCAACCTTGATGGAACGGTCTCGTGGATTGGTCACCTTTTTGGAGACGAGTATGTACGCCGGCTTGCTATTAAGACTGAAACCCTTGATAGCTTCCTCTCATCTGACCACACTCCTTACAGCTTGTTGTCACTACCCCCCATGATATGAACGCAACCAATTCGCACGTTGAAGTCCCACGTAGCAGAGACATAGATTGGCGGAAATGTAACACTCTTACTTCCGATTTGTATCGGAACCTGATTACTGACTGTTTGGCTCAATCTCCTCCCCCCAAAGTGCTCGACTGCAACGAGAATGGATGTACGGATCCTCAGCATCTACGTGACATCGATGGCGCATGTGAGTTCCTTAATGAATCTATGAAGTCGGCCGACAGACAATGCAGCATTAGTACTCAAGAGAGCAGAATGTGTAAGAACCCTCATTACAAGCGTAAAGTGTGTGGATGGAATACCAACGTCAGGGATAAATATAATGATTATGTGACAGCTCATGCTGAGTGGAGCGAAAATAGCAAGAAGAAGCACGGTCCCCTCTTTGACTCTAGGAGAGAAAAGAGAAGAATTTTCAAGGGTGCCATACACTGATGCAAGAAGCATGAAAGAGAAATTACGCTACAAGAATTTATTAAAGCTCAATGGAAACTTACCCCCCGGCTTTGTTTTGGGGAGAGGTGAAGGCGGCTCGTACACAAAGACTTTCTTGTGTTAGCTCCATCGGCGGTGTGTCGGGAAATTTTAACATTGCTGAGCACTGGAGAAATCTGCAGGCTGACAACAACGTTGACACTCCTTCTTCTCTCCCCACGTACTTTTCTCGACCGATAAACACTGACGATTTTTTCATTCCATCTGTGAATTCCGTTCGCAGTGAGATTTCTTCGCTTAGAAATGGGAAAGCTGCTGGCCCTGATGGGGTTAAGGCCGAGCACCTTAAGTATAGGGAACCAGCCTTGTGGGCTGCTGTCACCCAGTGTGCTTTTGCACATGTTCATTCTCCACGTATTATTAAAGACGTTACTATGACCCCCATCATTAAAGGAAAACACCTTGATACGAGTTCGAGCAACAGTTATAGGCCTTTGTGCATTTCCTCTCCCTGGTCTAAAATCTTTGACCGCGTTATCCTGGCCGCTTCTGAAGATTCTCTGCACACCTCTTACACTCAGTTCACGTATAAACGCAATCACTCCACCAAGATTCCCGCTAAGCTTCTTGAGACTCTCATCGAAAAGGGTACCAGTAATGGTGGAAGAGTGTATGCTTGTTCTGTTGACATATCGAAGGCATTCGACAGCCTGCCTAGGAAGACCATCTGGGAGTGCCTCGCTAAGCGTAATGTTAAGAAGAACATTATTGAGATGCTTGCTTCACAATACGACCACAAAGCTGTTAGAGTCAGGTGGTCTGGTGCTCTTTCCTCTTCTTTCCACTTCAAGAAGGGGGTAAGACAGGGTAGCCCCCTGTCTGCTCGCCTCTTTACGGCAGTGCTTGATGATGTTATGAAATTTGCTGAAGAGAACATCGACGCCTGGAGAATCGACAATCAGACAATTTGCTTTGTCTCTTACGCTGACGATATTTTCTGCCTGAGCCTTAGCCGCGGTGGCCTACAAAAGGTCGTTAATTCCCTTGTTGATTGTCTTAGTCGGGTTGACCTCTCGTGCAACTTGATTACACAAAGTGCATCTGTTTCTGCAAGAGTAGACTTCCGTGCAGAAACTTAGCTACTGTTCAAATTTCAGGGAATAACATTCAGTGGGTTGAACAGATTGTGTACCTTGGCATCGTATTCACTTACAATCTCACCTGAGATGACCAGCTTAGCCAGCTTCGTCTGAACATGGCAAGACAGAGCAATGCTATTCACATGATGTTTAGAAATGTCATGACGGAATCTGACCTGTGGCCGGTCATGAAGTGTTACGGACTTGAGTTCTGCTCCAAAAACTCCAGGGCACTATGGGATGAAACTGCTCGCGCGTATCATCTCAGCATTAAGAGGGCTCTCGGATGGTCTAAGTTTGCAAGCAATCATGAGGCTTGTTTTGAAATTGGCCAACTTACTTTTCCATTGATCACCATCTGGAATAAGGTTAGGTTGTGGCAACAACTCAGATCGGGACACAATTGCCTTATCGGGAGTATTTTTGGCGGCACCAACGGCTGGTGCACTGAGTTCGGCTCCCAAATTCGTGATGCCCTGGTTGAATTTGGAAGGTGGTGCGAGACCAGGAGAGGAACCGAAATGCTCAATGAACTTCACAAGCGGGTGCAAGCCAATGTTGTGCTACGCCACGGCGTTCAAACTTGAACTCGTTTTCCTGCTTTGTGTCAATGTTTTGCCTTTTTGTGTGCCACCAGCGAATTCTTTCTGAAGAGTAACAGCACTTTCGAATTCTTTGTGTTGTGAAGCCGTATTTTTTTATGCGACTTCTGTTTTGCTGCCTTAACGCATGTTTTTTGCTTGAAGCTGCATTATCGTTTTCATTCTGGTGAAATGCTGGTTTGTAAATTTTTCGTGCAAATTGTGCAGCGCTGCATTTTTACAAGCAACATAGCCGAATTCTTCCTGAAGAGAAGTCGTTTAAATGCATTTTGTGTAGTGCTACATTTTCACAAACTGGAACTAGAATTGAGACTTCTGTGAGGCTGCTTTTACACGAAACTAACAGCTGAAGCTTACCCTGGTGAAAAAAACAATAACCAAATACTCATACTTATTGTTACTGTTTAACAGTAAGTTGGTTACTGTTAAACAATAACAATAGAACGTATTGTAATTGTTTTGCCATATTTTATTGTTATTGTTTTACAGTACGTTAATGTTATTGTTTTACAATACCTTACTGTAATTTTTAACAATACCTAATTGTTATTGTTTAACCATAACAACTGGTATTGCAATTGGTAAACAGTAAGGCTTTGTCAATAGTTCCAACTGTTTAACAGTACACACGGATTGGAATTTAGTCCAGTCAAATAGACTAAATTTAGGTGGAATCGTGGAACAATTCACAATAAGCTAATTTTTGGTACAGATGTTCGTAATGGTCTCAGGTTCAACATGCTAAGAGACCCCAGCTGTCCGTGTTGAGCTAACGCCGTCATATTGGAAACATGGCGCCCGAAATCAGTTTTTTCAATATATCTTGGTAACGGTTGCTCGGGCGAAAAAAAATGTTATGTCCAAAAAATGTAGAGCATACAATTATCTACAAAGAAGGTTCTACTCATTTTTTTCGTTGATACAACGATTCAGCCAATAAACGGTGTAGAAGAGTATGGAGCTATTGCTGCCATCTTGGAATCATGGTGCCCGAAATTGGATTTTCAATCTACCACGGAAACAGCTGCTCAGGCGTGAAAAATCTTAAGACCAAAATTGTAGAGCTTGGAATTGTCTACAAAAAAATTTCTATGCTTTTTTTTTTAAATCATGGACCGTGGTAGCGGTCCTTATGTAAGCCTTCCATGTTAAACGTCAAACTTTGAACTCCTAGTTTCGCCCAGAATTGACATCGACCAACGAAGTTCGGTATTTGGCTTCGTGTCCTAACTATTTCACTACATTAAAAATTTTAATGACAACAACCGTACCGTTTGGCGTCCACAGTACGTCCATTTCTTGTTGTTGTTGTTGTTGTTGTTTTTGTTGTTGTTGGGACTCTTTGCCCTCACCTGGAGATCGAACTACTGAACCGAGTTTTCAAGTTCTATAGCTTAAAACTAGGTATGGACAAGGTCTAGGGCCTGTTGCAGGCTATTTTAATGTAACTAAAATATTCTCGTGACGGAAAGCCAACTGGGGTCGAAACTTTGCTCTCCTAGAGATCGAACCAATGAACCGATTTTCAATTTTTATAGCTTAAAATGTAGGTATTAACACCGACCAGGGCCTTTTGAACACGATTTTAATGTAGCTGTAGTATTCTCGTCGGCAGAGCAATTATTATTGTAGAACAATCTTTTGCAAATCGAGCTAAAAACATGAAATTTGGTTCATAAGTCTTTATTAGCGGTACAAATGGAACCAGCTGTAGACTTCCATGAAATACCCCCAAGGGCTCCCGCACCCGCACCCCCCTGTGCTCCATCCCAGAGGCTTGGGCAACAATTTCTTGCAGATCAAGCTAAAAATATGAAATTTGGTACACAAGTCATTTTTAGCAACATAAATCGAACCAGCCGTGGACCCCCAATGAAACACCCGAAGACCCCCAATGAAACACCCGAAGGGCCACCAGTTCCCTTCCTTCCCCCCTCCCCCGTACCCCGGTACCCTCTACCAGAGAATTGGGCAACAACTTACTGCAGATCAAGCTAAAATCATGAAATTTGGTACACAAGTCATTCTTAGCAGCATAAATCGAAACAGCCATTGATCTCCCCCATGAAATACCTCCAAAGGGCCCACAGCACTTCCCTGTTCCCCCTTACTGTGGTTTGACCAACAAATGTTTGCAAATCGACCTAAAACATATAATTTGGTACACAAGTCTTTCTTTTCAGTACAAATCGAACCAGTCAAGAACATTCAGTGTTACACAAAAACGGTTTGCATAAGTTGTGTACAATAATGTAATCTACAATGTAGGTCCCATGCCTTTTTTCCATATATCACAGTTAAGAAAAATGGTCATGTTGGGCCATTTTCGGCCATTTTGGCTAATTTAATGCTTATATATGCTTGAATTTGTAAATACAACTTAAACTTTCAATTGCTGTTGCGTCGTTTATAATTCAGGTGGATGACTCCAACTTCAGTCATTCAAACGGAAGGGCTCTCTTCTTTGAATCAAGGGTTCTGAAAAGGGTCTACCACTATTAGGGACCGAACCACGTCCGTTTTACTAGAGGCTGGTTTCACAATTGCCGTTCTTAATAAAGACAGATGCAAACCTATTAACGTTGCATTTTGGACTTGTGTCAGACTACCAGAGTGGGGAATCGAACCCACGACCTTTGAAACAAAAGGACGAGGTTCTACCGCTAAGGCCAAAAGAAAACATCCATAGGCAGCGTTTCCCTTTGGCCCTGTCAGTATGGCTCAGCAGTAGGACCTCGGCCTTTGGTTACTAAGGTCGTGGGTTCGATTCCCCTGCTCAGGCATAGTGACGTATAAGTCCTAAAAGCAACGTAAATAGGCTTGCATTACGTAGGTTTGCATTTACATTGCCTTTTGGACTTGTATGTCAAGAATGCCTGAGCGCGGAATCGAACCCACGACCTATGAAACCAAAGGCCGAGGTCCTACCGCTGTGCCATATTGACAAGGCCAAAAGGAAATGTCGATAGGCAGCGTTTCCTTTTGGCCGTGTCAGTATGCCTCAGTGTAGGACCGCGGCCTTTAATTTCAAAGGTCGTGGGTTCGATTCCCCACTCAGACAGTCTGACATATAAATCCAAAAAGCAACATGAATAGGTTTCCATCTGTATTTATTTAACTCTTGTTGGCCCTTTGGCTTTTTGTGTTTAATACCGTTCAAGGATTGAACATGAGCAAAAAATTGAACGTAACTGTGATATCAGCCCCTAGTAAAACGGGAGTGGCTCGGTACCCTATTAGTGGTAGACCCTTTTCATTTCCCTTTATTCAAAGAAGAGATTCCCACTTTTCGAGTAAACCTAATTGGAGTCATTCATCTAAATTATAAATGTCACAAGAGCAGTTTAAAGTTGAAAATGAGCGAAGAATTGAACGGTAACTGTGATACCACCCACTAGTAACACGGACATGGCTCGATCTCTAATAATGGCTGGCTCGTTAAAAAATATTGCGAACTTTTAACGAATAGAAAATAATACATTTTGGTAACAAAACAGCATGTAGCCTACATCAGTGGTTTTCAAACTATCTCATGTGGCCGACAGGTAGATTTTTTTGGGGGGACCGGCACCTTGCTGGCAGAGGTAATTTTTTTTTTTTGGTGCGGGGGTGGGGGGGGGGGTAATACTCGACCTGTAACAGAAAACAAATTTTCTCACATCGTACCTTATGAAAATGTTAAAGTTAAAACGTTGAAAGTTGAAAGACAAGTGAGCGGGGCTTATGAGACAAGTGAGCCTGTTTAGTTTTCGAAAGCTGTCAATACGTATCTTGATCGAAAGTAATGCAACGCGCAGTGGAGAGCAATTATCCAGTTTGCTTCTGTATTTTGTCTTAAAGCAATATACCGCCTGCCTCACAACACCCACGCGACGATCACATCCGCGTATTTCCCACAGCTAAGGTCAACTGAGACGGTAGCTTCATTCCTCGCAGTGAAAAACATAGCTACTGTCTAAATTGGCATTGCGCCTAATAGTCCAGCCAGCGTGAACCCATTGATCGTGTCGTCAAAAACCGGAATGATTCTTGTATTTTAAAATCACAATTTATAATTTTCTAGACTAGTGTCTTATAAATTTGATTCGGTGATCTATTGGAATAATTAATTTTAATTTTTACCGCATTAGTCTATTAGATTTTAGATCTCATGGTAATTATTAGAAAATTAGTAGATGTACACACAGAGATGAAACGTCATGATTATTGTACGTGCGCAATGCATGATATATTGACGGGTCGTTAGTAATTAAAGTTCCATTTTATTTAACAGAAAATCTCCTAGACGCCACATTTAAAAAAGGATTTTTAGCAAGGGAAAGACTAACGGTAAGAAAATAGACCTTTGAGGCCGTACTTGATGTGGAGGATCGAGAAAAATGGTACTAGGAGGTACATCCCTTTAATAACACCGATGGCTGAGAAACCAGTCTCACATAGGTAGGTTGACATATGTGCACGTGCATGCACATATGCGGGAGGACACCACTATACTGCTTATTAACAAGCGTCAGCTTTACAATTTGTTGTAATTTCGTCTGAGACTAACAGGCATACTCGGCTTCTCCTGGGGTTTCGTTACACCCGTGGTTGTTTCCCAGTTTTCGCTCAGTGTTGCTTGAACGTTCACTGCGGCGCATATTCTTTCTTCCCTTTTTCTCCATCTCTTTGGCTTACAGCAATATACATCAATGACCCTCGACACAATCAATTGTTTACTCTCCCTACCCT
>JAHWFP010135413.1:0-14664 GCA_023313725.1 Lithobius niger | reverse complement strand
ATCATATTTAGATATACATTTTAATTTTTCATACAATTCTTTTCAGTTATGAAAATTGGAAATACGCCATTAGCGAAAATCATACACTAGAAATAACGTAGTACAGTAAGCCATCTTTATGCACTTTCGTTTCATTCAAGCGACGTGACCCAGATTCGAACTGGCGAACTGGTCCATATCCGGACCACTGCCATACCACCTTTACCCATATGGCCATTTGACCACTTTCATAAAGTTAACACACTGAACCCATCATTAAAGTCACAACCGTGACCAGAAAATGAATACTCTGGAATGATGTAGTGCAGTAAGCCACCTTTATGTATTTAGGTTTCATTCAAGTGACATGACCCTGATTCGAACCTGCAAACCAGTACATCTCCTTTACTAATACAACCACTTGTCTACTGGCATAAAGATAGCCCACTGCACCGTTATTAACCAGTAATTCATTCGACCTTACTTACTGTGGTTATTGTTGGTTGTACAATACCTATTGTTTTACAATACAAACTAGCAAACTTATTGTCGGACTGTAGGAACCATAGATGACAGCAGAAGTTGTGTATTGTTTTTACTGTCCAGAATCCTTCCTTACTGTTCATTTACTGTCTCCATTACAATAGCAATTGTTTTACAATATAAAAAAACAATAGTTATTGTCGGAGTGTAGGAACCATAGACGACAGTAGAAGTTGTCTATGGTTTCTGTTGTCCAAAAAACCGTACTACTGTTCATCAATGGTTTTACAGTACAAAACAGCAAAACTTACTGTCGAACAATACACGATTGTGAAACAATACAAACAGTAGAAATTTTCTATTGTTTATACTGTCCTGAATTGTTTACTTATGGTTCAGTTATTTTTTCCTGTACAGTAGAGAACAGTAAAGAACAATAAGACTTATTGTTAGGACAATAGAAAACAGTAAAAGACAATACCAGACAGTAGAATACACTGTAAAACAGTAGACCTTTATAGGTAATTGGTTATTGTTCTATATTGTCTTTTTCACCAGGGTAACCATCAAATTCCTTCTGGAGAGAAGCCATTATAATGCGATCGGTGTTGTGCCGCAATTTCACTTTGTAGATTTTATTTTTGCCTATTTTTCTTGCTGTTAGAATAATAAAAACGGTGAATAAAAGCTGGTTTTTAGTAAGGGACCGTGAACCCTTAAGTTATGGTCGTAACGTCCGAAAATGCCGTTTGGCTTAACGCACCATAAGTTACATTCAAAGCTACGAGGTTTAGGTTAAATTAAACTATAAATTTTGACGTGTAAGCTACTAAGCTTAACTTAAAAGTTTATTTTTTGGACTAAGTGTCATACGAACCAACTACCTTTGCCCGGCATGGCAACAATCGGACGCGGCATCTCCACTCCCGACCCGCGTAGCTACCTCTAGCTTTGAGATTCCTGAGCTGTGCTAACAAAATTCTCCTTGGTCTGGGTTTTTATGCATTCTGCTTGGCAGGCAGGTAGAGGGAAGGCGCGGACCTGTAGGAGAGCGACGGAGGGGGTGAGTGGGGAAGAGGTGGACACTGGGAGGAGGAGTGACTGACCAAAACCAGCCGAGCTGTCACTGCCGGAAGTGGGCATGACGGCGCGGACGGGCAGGGTAGCTGAGTGCTCTGTGTGGAGGGGAAATTGAATGCAGTGTTCTGGTTGGACGGGAATTGGTGAGGCTGCATTAACAAAGGGAAATGCCGACTTGGGAGCGTTAGAGGCCTGGCTTGGAAGTGCAAGTGAGTTTTAAACTCATAACAACGTGAATTTAGGCCTATAAAATTGAAACTATGATATTACGTATCGAAACTATTGAAGGAGGGTGGGGGGGGGACGAAGTGAATTTCTCAGAATAAACATTTGACTTTGGGAATTGGATCGATATTAACAAGGCATGTTTTTAATTGTAGGAAGCTAGTTTGTTTACGTTTTTAGAGGTAGTCTACGGTCGGAGTTTGGATGGAGATGCTATAAAAAATAGACATAAAAATTACACACTGGGTCCGTAAAAATAAACAAACATAAAAGGTTGAGCTCCGGTAGGGTTCATGGTAAGAAGTTAAGTTTACCAAAGTGCTTTTAGTGCAAAAATCAAAAGATTAAATAGACCAGCTTAGTTTTAAATATGCTATAACGCATTTAGGTTAGATTTTGTTGTTTGCAGAAGCAGACAAGTGATTTTAACGTCGGACATTTTTCATAATTAAAGTAAGTCGTCACCTATTTTAAGAATAAAAAATATCGTATGTTTTACATTTATGTGAGGTTAAGTACCATCGCAGTGGAAGCCCCTCTTACAACATAACTAAACTAGTGGTGTTTTGGCTTTATGCCTGAAAGAATAAATTACAAAATGTACAGTTTGGCCATTTAAAAGTGAGATCGCCATAAAGACGATGTTCTTCTTGAGTTGAAGAGTTCTGCCCTCAGGTTTTTGGCTCGGCGGTGTTGAGGTGTCCACACCACGAAATGTCTAATACAAGACCACGTTTACAGTCCCTTACTCAGTTTTTTTTTAACAAATGTAGCTGTTACCGTACCGGAGAAAAGCTTCCCAATTTTAAAGAAACTTGCACTACTTTCACATCTTTCAACTCCTTGATTCAGGTACCGTAATGACATTTTCGTCCTAGAAATAAGGACCTTACGATTTCTTTTTCTCTTCAAATGCGGGACTTAGAGAACAACCATCTCAGACAAACTTTATATTTTTGGGGAGAGGGGATTGGGGTAGGAGGAGGTAAGATGCCCCTTTCCTTCCCGGCACTCTTCTTGTATAAGAGCCTGTACGTGCATCATCCCCACCAAAAATTGGTGATCTGTTGATTTCACAGATACTATTTCGAAACTATTTCGAAATAGCACATGAAACTATTTCGTCTGTTGGACAATTTCACTAACCGCAACGAGTCAGTCAAATGAAAACTCCTTTCTTTTTACTTTATAGATGTCAGCACGAAATTAACCAATTATGGTTGTATTTCACTGGTCGGTGCGCAGCTGAGGAAAGCGACAATGTGTAATTTCGTTTTGTCATAACAGATGGCAGCACAAACTATTTTTCTATTTTTGTTCACTGTACCGATAAAACGGAATTTGAATTTGAGAACTGAACTTGGAGTACTTATTCTGAACTTGGGATTGTTGCCTATCACGCAGATGTGGAAAATACTTGTATTTCGTGTAGCCTTATTTGATCAAGACACACGCTAATGTGTCACCCGCCAAGATAAAGCGATAACATCCAGATAAAATATACAGGGTGGTCCAAAATTCCGTTGCATCCCACCAAAAGCCCTACAAAAATGGATTTAGGCATGTGACTCATAGGACTTTGTTTTGTCCCTAAGATGGGGACCACCCACTGAGCTTGCGTTGGGGCGCCCTGCCCTCTCAACCCCCAGATATAAAATTTAACTTTTTTCCTGTGAGAAATAGGCGTGTGGTTCCAATTGGGGAAATATGCGCATGGCCCTGACAACGTGATAGTTGAAACTGCATGGTAATTGGATGAACGGGATGTGTTTTATTACATCTTCAAAGTAGATGTGGCACGCCCAGATGAGGCTTCCCTGCATGGTGCAGGAAATTTCCGGTGCACCCATCAAATGTTTTACAGCACTGAGATTACACACCTGACACATAGAAACAAAGTTTATTCCTAAAATGGGGGCCATTGCATGAGCTTGCATTCGGGTTCCCTGCCCCCCCCCCCCCTCAACCCGCAGCTATAAAACTTATTTTTGTTCTTGTCCGAAATAGACGTTTACTACCAGTTGTGGAATTATGTGCATGACCCAGCCAACCTGATCGCCCAAAATGGCATGCTAATGAGATGAACAGCATGTGTTTTATTACAATTCTTCAATATAGCTCCCACATCCTCATGAGGGCTTATTTGCACGGTGTGGGAAATTGTCCGGTGCGGGCTTATCACTAAAGGTTCTACAGCACTGAGATTACACACCTGACACATAGGACGAATGTTTGTCCCAAGACTGGGTGGGGGGTAGGCATGCATCACCTTACTTTGGGGCATCCGGTCTTCCCCCCCCCCCAACTCCCTATTTACCAAGTTTATTTCTGTTACCTACAATAAACATGACTAATACCCCTGGGTTGGGTAGTTGATTCCAGACACCTCCCATAAATTAAAGAGCGTAGGCACTATTACCTATGCCGGTTTGTCAATTGATGACGATTGATCATGTGAGGCGGGGGGGGGGGGACGAAAATAGCTTATTTCTTGAGACGTATTGCTTGAACGTTCCCATCCCAGCAGTGTGTTTTTCTGTTTAGTTTAAGGAACATAGATAAACTTTGTATTTGGGGGTTGGGGGGGGAGGCCTGGCGCCCAAATACAAGCTCATGCAGTGGCCCAATCTGTAGGACCTTTGATGGTTGCACTGTACAATTTTTTCTGCACCATCAGGGAAGCCTCATGTGGGCATGGGGGCTACATTGAATATGTAATAAAGTACATCCCGTTTATCCAATTAGGATGGCGTTTTCGGCTATCACGTTGTTTGGGCCATGCGCATATTTTCCCCAATTGGAACCAAACGTCTATTTCTCACAGGAAAAAAAGTTAAATTTTATATCTGGGAGTTAAGGGGGCAGGGCGTCCCAACGCAAGCTCAGTGGGTGGCCCCCATCTTATGAACAAAACAAAGACGTACGAGTCAGGTGCTTAATTCCAATTCTATAGGGCTTTTGGTGGGGTGCAACGGACTTTTGGACCACCCCGTATACATGAGCACGGCGTTTACTAGACACGTTGTGTCTTTACAGCAAAGGTAGTTTGGCTGTTTTCAGTCATGTGAGGATAAATAACAATGCGACAGAAAAGGCTTAAACTTGTTGGATCGGCAGACTTTGGTCGCCTGACAACATAAAAGTCACTATTAATGACACAGCTTACCGTTGTCTTGTTGAAAAACGACGTGAATAACGTTGATATTTGCCTAATTACTTACTACTTAGTACTACTGGTTACGCTTTTTTTGTATCACGAAAATAAATTCTCCATGCTCATTTTACAGGTATTGCTACGGAGATGTGCCCTTTCCATATTGACCTTTCTAATTGGTCAAGTGGTTCAGGGGTTAGGGAGATCGAAGTCCAAACGACCAAATTGATTGTTTTACATTGTTTTAAACATTGTTAGTATGCAACAATGCCAAACTGAACATTAAATAAATCCGTACGTCTTCATTACTAATATGGAATGCTATCATATAGAAAAGGTGACTGCTGTCCTCAAAATGTAACGAAAGCCAACAAGAAAAAAGTAAATGGACCAGAAAGCTAGATTGGTGTTTCCATCTCATAATTACTAAAAAAAACAAATGGATTTCATCAATTTGGACCAAAAACTGATGATATCTACCCCCCCCCCCCCCAAAAAAAAAAAGTGTTCAGGATTCCCGCCAAGCTGTTCGGCTGTGTGAAGTCGTGATATAAAACGCCAAGCTCTTTCGCCAAGCTAATCCCACCGACTAAGACTTCAAACGTTAAATGGAATAATTGAAAATTGCGCAGTAAGCAATTTTCATATAATTCATTTAACGTTCGACCTATTACTCGGTGGGATTAGCTTGGCAAAAGAGCTTGGCGTCTGATATCACGACTTCACACGGCCGAAAAGCGTGGCGGGAATCTTTAACGAATTTTGTTTTGGGGTAGATTTGTATTACTGGAATCTCTATCTACGTCATTAAAAACGCACTATGTGCGTGCATGTTTGTAGTTTGCCTATTCCTCATGGAGTAAGGTACAAAGATGAGAATAACGCCAAATGTACGATGAGTAAATTTAAAACGGATACCGTATTTACCTAACTGCAACTTGAGTTTATGACCGTCAAATAGGCGAAAAATTGCGGCGAAAACTATTTCATGAAGTCAAAGTTCGATCAGGCAAACTATTCAGAAAGAACCTTGATTGCAAAAAAAAAATAAAATAAAATAACAGACCTGTCGGTATCATACATTATTAGAAGATATCAAACATTCACATTTCTGGTGCAAGGTTGGTGGATTAAGGCCGCCCGCGTACTGAGCGACTTGGCCGCGCGGCCAGGTCGCTGCAGCCAGCGAGAAGGCTTACCGCTTATGTAAAACCACGCACTATTCGTTTTTATTGGCTGCAGCAACCTGGCCGCGCGACCAAGTCTCTCAGTGCGCGGGCAGGCTAAAAGAGCAAAGCGAACAATTTTTTCGTGCCGTATAGTAAACCTTTTGAACGCGTTTCTCGTTTTGCTTGTTCAATCTTAGAATAGAATGGAATGGAATAATTGGTGTCTGCTAGTCTGGACTCAGACGATGTCTCGCCACGTGAACGCTATCCAGACTAGTCGGGGCGAACAAAAACAGCGTCTGCACCAAGACTAGGTGTCGGTCAGTAAACTTAGAGCTTTTAGAAGGCCCATGCGGCAGATGTCAAGTGTAAACAAGAATTTGTAAGGTTTGGGTAAGATACCACCATCGTGACAGTTGTTTTTTCCCTCATGAGAGAGGAAACCGGAGTACCCGGAGAAAACCCTCTTAGAACGGGCGGGAAACAATCGGAGAAAAACCCGTTCATATACACTATCCTTCACCAGGATCGAATTTGGCTTGAATTTGGCTTCCTGACACTACCTAAGGGACCGTTCATTATTTATGACGGGAGGGTGAGGGGAGGAAATGAAAATGTGGCCACACATTTTCGATTCTTCCCTTCGAATTTCGAACCATAAGAAAGACTTGACCCCTTCCGCACTTAAAGTACAAAAATAATGTGACCCCCCCCCCCCCCAAAAAAAAAGAAGAAAAATGCGCTTTTCACATGGATATTGAGACTGTCTGCAGATGATTTCCTGTAGCCAAATTAAATTAAGTAGCACTCCGCACCAAAAAGTTACCACTAGTCGTAAGGAAAACATGGTTCGTTTTTAACGAACAGACACGATGGGTTAAAGGCTTCTTTTCACCTTTTCAACTCTTAGATGCAGCACCATAAAATTTCGAGCAATATAAAGCCAAGTGCGGTAAATACAACTGGAACAACACTAATCGCAGCTGCAGCGCCGCGATTTTCATAACTCAAACGAGATCACGTGATCCACATCAGTCTGTTAGATGACGGAGAATCTACAACATGGATGCTGTGTTTAGAGTATGGACAACGGTCTATGTTAGCCTAATTAACAGCTCTTAGCTAATCTACGTAGTGGTGGTGTGAGGGTCCTCTCAGTGAATGTGGGTTCAATAATGACACAGTGGTTGAGTAACAAACAGTGAGCGTCAGCAACACTTGTAGGTTTTGTTAGCAACCTTTATAGATTTTATTAGCAACACGTGGCACCACCTGCGGCCAGTAAGTATAACTATGGAACCAAAGGACTGCCTCAATAATGGATGCAATATTCTGAACACTCTACAACGCTATCGAAATAGTGAACAGGCACCTTCAAAAGAACATACTTTTACTCCGGCAGCCAGCACAAAAACCCAAAAGAATAGTCTGCACAAAACGTTTTGCGCAGAGATGTTCTACAATATGTCCGTACTCCAAAATATAATGATGCCACCTTGGCACCCTTGGGAAATTCAAAATGGCGTCCAAAAATGGCGATGAAAAACGGTTTTTGGCTTCTAACGTCTAAACCGTTCATCCGATTGAAAATTAGCCAGTTTCCAGTTTTGTTTAGAATACAATTTCCTTCAAAAAGAGGTTCTTTTCATATTTTTGGTAAAATTGATCCTTCTTGCCGAAATTCGTTATTTAATGCGGGAGCAACGAAAAGTTTATTAACCCTTACACGCATGAATTATTTTCTGATACTTTTTTTAAGGACCATGTGATAGTTGGGTCAGTCTTGGGATTCGAACCAGCATTAGCTTGGTTTGGAGACAAGGACGTTGACCACTAGGCTGTTGCTGCTCGCTTTGCTCGGGGTCCCCGGGGACCCCTGCCAAAGCCTGCAGTGTGAGTTGGTAACTGTATGCAACATGGGGATTTTTAGGCCGATAACGCACGTTACATCAATTCCTGACTTTAAACAGCTGCAGTACCCGCTCTATTCGAATAAATGGACTTGATTAGGCTTAGATGAAAGATGAAGATGTTTATTTTCCAACAAGGGTAATCAAAGCGATTTATATTAATTTGGAGCTAAGGTATTGCAGTTTACACACGTTGTAACACTGTGCTTTTCGATCTATTTTACCACATGTTCCATCTTTGAACTGCTGCACCACCCCTTCTAATTCAGTTAAATGGACGTGATTATGTTTAGATGAAAGATGAAGACGTATTTTTTTCAACAAGGTTAATTAAAACGATTTATATTAATTAGGAACTAAGCTATGGCAGTTTATCTAGGTTGTAGCGCTGTTCTTTCGTTCTAATTTACCTCAAGTTCATCTTTAACCAGCTGCAGTACCCGTTCTAAGTCTGATAAATGGACGTGATTAGGCTAAGATGAAAGATAAACATGTATATTTTCCAACAAGGGTAATTAAAGGGATTTATATTAATTAGGAGCTAAGCTACAGCAGTTTACATACGTTGTAGCACTGGGCTTTTAGCTCCATTTTACCACATGTTCCATCTTTAAACTGCTGCACTACCCGTTCTAATTCGGATAAATGGACGTGATTAGGCTTAAATTAAAGATGAAGGTCTCTATATTCTAACAAGGGCAATTAAAACGATTTATATTAATTAGAAGCTAAGCTACGGCAGTTTAAAGATAGAACTTGTGGTAAAATAGCCCAAAATGCACAACGTTACACTGTAGAAAAACTATCGTAGCTTAGCTCCTAATTGATATAAATCATTTTAATTACCCTTGTTGAAATTCGTCTAAGCTTAATCACGTCAATTTATCCGAATTAGAACGGGTGGTGCAGCAGTTTAAAGATGGAACTTGTGGTAAAATAGGACGAAAAGCACAACGTAGGTAAACTGTAATAGCTTAGCTCCTAATTAATATAAATCCCTAATTACCCTTGTTGGAAAATATACATGTTCATCTTTCAACTACAGGTTACTGCAGCTGTGTTAAGTCAGGAATTATGTAACATGCGTTAACAGGCTAAAATAACTTAAATAACGAATTTCGGCAAGAAGGATGATTAATTTTACCAAAAATATGAATATAACCTTTTTTGAAGGAAATTTTATTCTAAACATAATTGGTAATCGTTAATTTTCAATCGGATGAACGGTTTAGATGCTAAAAGCAAAAAACCGTTTTGTTGTTGTCATTTTGGACGCCATCTTGTGTTCGCCAAGGGTGCCAATGTGACATCTGTATGTTTTGGAGTAGGGACATATTGTAGAACATCTCTGCGTAAAAACATTTTGTGCAGATATTTTTTTAGGTTAGGCAAAATATCAGCATTTGGCAACTGGACTATTTCTCACTATATTCTAGTATCCTACGCGAAATAGCCTTTGCAACATTTACATAGGTTAGAGTGAGTTGTAGCAAAAAAGTTTCTCAAGAGGGTGAAAGTAGGATAAGAATGCTTTTGTAACATTTACACGCGTTTAAAGCAGTGTTGCAAAACTGAAGCATAGAGGAAAACCAATCGGGAGGGATGTACCTTTAAAAGAACGTACCTTCTCACTAATTTCGAGCACCCTGCTCGGAATACCATTTGCGGTTTTTACATACGTTAGAGTGAATGTAGCAATCCCGTTTTTTCGGAGGGAGGGGGACGGAATAGGAAAATGAAAGCCTTTGCAACAGTTATACATATCTGAACTAATGTTGCAATACTAAGCCATACCACAGAGCCAACCGGGAGAACAAACATTTAAGTATATTAAATCACACCTAATTATAAGACGTACAAACCATATTTTAATTCGTACCGAAGTGTGGAGGAAGTTGGGGGAGGCGAAGGTGAGAAGGCGTAAACCTCCTAGAGTCTCCTCCTCCCCCACCAGTGTGTGACCGTTTCGCCAAATTTTATTCACTCAGTGTCTTATACTGTTTTCACACGTAATAATTCGTCGAGGGTCAGCCCGGGCCAGCCCTGGTCAGCCCTCATGCCGAGCTCCGGGCATGCTTTGATTTCACACGTGATAAATGCTTGCAAGCCGACCCGCGCTCACTTGGGAGCACCGTCTGTCGACAAATTGTTGACAGGAGGATAGCAGTAGTGAGTTGGCTTCAGTTCTTGTATTGCGTGTTTTCAGGTGAATCTCGACATTAATGTCAAACTGACGTCGCTAAAAATTTTTATATTTAAAATAGCCAAGAATTGAAAAAAAATCAAATACGGAGATTACTACACCACCTTCTCCATGAATATAGGAGGGAAAACAGCCACGGTAAAAAAAAGTCACTTGAGTCTTCACTCTGCCTTGCTAAATTCGAGCCCAAGACAATTAATCTAACCACCGTCCCTTTGTATAGCAACATGAAAAAAAAAATAACCAAACCATTTTATTTGTGTCTTTAACTCCCCCTTATCCCCCTCCCCTCTACCCGGATTTTTTCCATAGACTGTGCCTTTCTCGTCTTTTCTCCGTATTTTTTTTTAACTTTGATCTTTGTACTATGGTTAATAGGTTATAAATGCATTTTAAAAAAAATTGAGTGTTATTGGTAACACGTTTCCGGTAATTTGGTAAATAATAATCTACCAGCTGGTTCTCGATTGTATTTCTTGCGTTATTAAATGTAGGGGAATCTTTTTTTTTTTACAATAAAGGTGTGAACCCCATTTCTGTTGCCCTTCGGAACTATTGTCAAAACTGCTGTCTTTTGGATACCAATACCTACGCTTCAATAGTTAAATCTTGGTGGTGTTGTTCGGCGATTGTAGTGCCGATCTATAAACATATCCAAAGATTGACGGTTCGATTCCTTCGTTGGGGCAGTCAACCGTTCTTAGAACAGAAAAAAAGGATATGGTTCGTCTCACTTTTATTTCGACATATCATTTTCTCTTTATTTTCTCTCTGGGTGGTGGTGTATGTTGCGTGCATAGGTGTGTGTGACATGTCTTCATTCTACAAGTTTGTTATTATGACAACATAACTTCGCTCTCTTTGATACATGGCTCTTTGATGTAGGTTAGTATTTTATTTTATTTTGCTCAAAATGAAAAAAAAAACTACTGGTAAATTCTAATCTTTATTTTTCCTTGTAGTGTAGTTTTTCTTTTGGTTACACCCAAACAAATCCTTTCAATTGCCCGAAATTTGCAAAGGAAAATTGATCCTTGCGATGCATCATGAACCTTCTAAAATGCTGATATGCAATACGGTTTTTTTTGTTTTTTTTTATTAAGATGCAATATTTAGTTCTCTTCTTTTCTCCCACTTGTTTTTCACCTCGTGTAATAGCCACTGTTTAATTTACGAGTGCCATATAAAATTTTTCTTTTTTGGTGTTTACTGTTTTGTCTGTTGACATGCAGACTGGTGGACTGCACTGCAAGGCTACGAGCGCGGGAGGGTCGCTTCGAATTTCACACGTTAAAAATAAGGCGCGCTGGCCAGGGCTGGCCTCGGCTGGAAAGGCGGGCCAGGCGGGCGCGCGCCAGCCCTGGCCAGCACGCTTTCGCCCAGAAAACATTATTACGTGTGAAATCCTCCGTCACGAGTCAGCCAAGGCTGGCACCCAAATATTATAACGTGTGACATCAGTATTAATTTTCGGTGAAACGGGAATTTCCGTTTCACCAAATTTCGTTTTCTCGAATAATTTTTTTTTTCCAAATTACAATCCTCGCTTGTGCTGCCGCGCTTGCTGCGACTAATCATATAACATCAGAAACCGCAACTAATCACAAATTCCTTCCAATTAGGAATGTATCTTTAACTTTTTCAACGTCAGCTCAAACCTCACAATTTTTTTGTAGAGTATGGGGAGTTTCATAAAACAATACACTGCATTGGCCGGTGTACTATGCCTTGCAAATGCAAAAAAAATTAAAGAAGAGGGGAATGTGCCAAGTTGTCTGGTTAATAGGTAACCTTGGTAGCCTTTTTTTGGTGAATACTTTCTAAGGTCGACCCTTTTTTGGACTTGGAAGTTTGCAATTATGGCTTTTTTGGTCTGACATTTGAGTTATTTGAAAGCCGAACTTCTGCAGCGAATCCCTTTTTTACGGTAAAAATCTCTTTAAATATTTTACGGCGTACACGTCTCATTAATCTATTGCCATGAAAAATGTTAAAATTGTGTATTTGGTGGTAAGATTGAGTATGAGAAGATAAAATCATAATAGTAATATAATAATAATAATAATAATAATAATAATAATAATAATGTTTTGCATCTAATTGTAACAAATTAAAAACGTGCTTAAATTACACTTCTGAATTCCACAATTGAGTCAGATCGCCTCAAAATCTATCATTACGGGCAGGCAAGGCATATAATAGGAGGAGAAAGGGTAGGGGCAGTGGCGGGCAGGGACATTTGACTGGTGGCTTTGTAGACTTATCACATCTGCGTGATACCACTGTGAGGGGTTAAAAGCGGATCGAGGCTGGAGAGGAGGTTTCCTCTTTCATGGAGGGTGACCACAGGCTACTGCTGCCGCTGCTTTGCGTTCTTTGTCGGGAGGGTGGAAAAGGTGATACGACGACATCGACACGACAACACGACATGGCGACACCACACAACGACACGACACGTCTATTGAGACTATCTGCAGATGATCGCCGGTAGCCAAGAACAGTGCCGTTGCCAAATTAGGTTAACAGCACTCCGTACCGGCAAGTTACCACAAGTTGTTAGGAAAACGTGTGTCGTTTTTAAGGAAAAGACACGTTGGGTTAAATATGTTCTACAAACACCAATTTCCCTTACACCCATCTTAGATCGAGTTTCATACAATGTGCTTGTATGCTTGTTTGCTTGCATGTCCACATCCGTATCATAGTCAGAACCTGTTAGACATGTAAGGAAATAATTAATGGCTTAATTAATATTCATAACAGAAACAATACAATTAATTAATTAGAAGCATATTTGCATAATATCATACATTTATTAAATGCATGAGCCGAGTATTTATTCGGATAGATCAAAACGACTCCAGATAGCAAATCCTTCTTCAAAGACGACCGAGAAGCGGCAAGATCATTTGTAACCTGAACAAGTGTAATTACACCTATTGTTAGAGTTTAAAGGATGGCATTACCAGTTGACAATATTTACGACAGTTTCGTAGAACCTAAATGACTTTCTAGAAGTATATTTAATTACGATAAGATCGTTGCTTGTGATCGATCACTTCGTTGAATAACAATAAATCCCTCCCACACGGGATAGTTAATTATGGCGGCATATAACTTCAAAGCACTGCATACGGGGAACAATTAATGAACCCGAAAGCAACAATAGAATGATTGACGTACGTAGAGGTCCCATTTGGCGATACTGGCTCAAGCTGTCCGAATGTTACTATATTTAGCATTTCAATAATAAATCAATACTACAATCGATCGATCATGGGTGATAACGCTACAGTATTTAAACCGATCCTCAGAATGCATGATATCAGTCGATCATCAGCCACTCTACAGTTGTTTTAACTAGTGCACGCCAGTCAAAATTCCAGAGGTCCCATTTCATAGTACGCCAGGCCAGGAGCCGTGCCGAGTTGATGACGGGGCTTTGCCACCAAGCTATAGCCGAGTGCCGATAGCCTCACTCAAGTTTCTATAATAGAGCTAAGTATTCTGATTCATTAGCAATAGCTATGATTGTTAAAGCTTAACTAGTAACAGTACGTACGCCGCTTAATTAACCCGAGATTCCTTTAATTAATTTAGAGAATATAATAATGATTAGGTTTACTGCTCGACTTAATCCGTAATGCCATTCGTTCGACTCATTGCTGCATAACTGTAATCGATACAATCAAATCATAACAATTTGTCATTGATTTAAATGGCCATATTGTGGGGTCAATATTGTGTACGCCGGAGTGTCGATTAAAGGCCCAGTATCAGACGAATGATTGCTTATTATTTAGCCTACCTATTTTATACATAATTAGTGTTTTATACAATTGATTGCCCTTATGCCATCCTAGATAATAATGTTTATTCTGGTAAAATGGTCACTGGAATAGAACATTACAATGGTATCATAAGTGTGATCATGAGTCCATGAAAAGTTCCGTAGGAACGATGAGTAACACACTTGTATTAGGTTGGTGTCCTAGTGTTTGACCGAGGACATAGACTCGCTTCGACCACCTTTGGAACTAGACAACTAAAACTTTCAATTTTAAAAACTAGATGGCGGTAGTAATTTGTGCTTTTTAAAACTTCAGTATCATTTACAGATTGTTTGTGGGCTCTCAATGTTATTCATAAATTCCTATTTAAAGTATCATGTGGAATTCTCACACGAATAAAATTTATTAAGCTATATTCTTAACTCTTTTTGATTTTATTTTTAACCAATCACGAAGCAGTTTGGTTACGAAGAACGCTACATGTGTTATGTAATATGCCACTCGTGCTTCAACTAAAAAAGTGAAATCTTCTAAGTCAACTGCTAGAAAGGGACAGATGAGGAAATTCAACTTTATAAACAACAAGAAAGTAGTTTGATAATATGGCAAAAAAATGTTTGCTCCTTAGTGCAATATTTTGTTGGTGGTCCGTGTTCATACTGGAGATAAG
>JAHWFP010135412.1:21020-37680 GCA_023313725.1 Lithobius niger | reverse complement strand
GGACGATAAGTTGAAAATGCATTGATTTCAGTTGGCACTTATCACCACACTTTTAAACAATGATCCATACGAACGCTGGCCTTATAAGTCGATTAGAAATTAGAAATTTGTTTATTATGAGCCCAAGTCGATTAGAGCAATAGTTTGTAACAATGAAAACAAAAAAAGTAGGGGTACAATTGAAATAATCAAATGTACAATTGATAAAATTGCATCCGTTTAGTTGCTGTTGTGCTTTACCAATCATATATTTTACGTAAAGCACAACAGCACTTAAACGGATGCAATTTTATCAATTGTACATTTGATTATTTCAATTAAAAATCATCAATTTTTATCCGTGCACATTTTAACAAGTGAAAACTCAATCATATCACCCCATTTTTTACAGCACATATGACGTTTTTGTTTGTAATATCGTCCATCGTTCATCGTTTCCACGAAAACGAACGTGTGTATCGTCCTTAGTTTAATGATTTGTTTATCAATAAAAACCTGCGCAGTTCATTCCAACACACTCTATGTAACGTTTTTAACATGGGAAATTCCCTGTCTGCGCCTGCATGGTTTTCATATACGCGTTTTAGGATTAACTCGTCCACGGGAAACAAGATTATTGAATTGGCGTTATCTCTGACCGCTTGCTCAGGAATCCTGGTGTAGGACTGACTGCAATAAAAAATGTCGGTCTCTGAATGATGTCCTTGAGCGAAGTAATGATTTTTCGTTGTCTAAACGCCAATCGTTGAAAACGATGAGATTGCGA
The DNA here is from genome assembly GCA_023313725.1 of Lithobius niger. Lineage (NCBI taxonomy): Eukaryota > Metazoa > Arthropoda > Chilopoda > Lithobiomorpha > Lithobiidae > Lithobius > Lithobius niger. The sequence goes on along the minus strand of JAHWFP010135412.1, from coordinate 36,914 downwards.
AACGAATCAGGTCGGTTTGATACTCGTGAAAGAATGCAACCGTTCGTCTTGAAGTTTCCTCGATTTCCGTAAATATAGATTGCAAAGAGTGGTACTAAGGCTAACACAGAGGTTTTAAAGTAAACGAATGAACTATTTTTATGTTTCTATGTGCCGTTCGAAATATACATTACCTGTAAATTTTAGCATTCGGGTTGGCCACACACCAAATTAGACGCTTAGTCGCACAACATAACATTTTGTCGTAACCTGTCTTTAGGCATCTTTAGGCATCTCACGACAACAAAACGAAGCTCCTTCTAGTTTCATCTGCTGGGGTCTCTCCACCAGATGCGACATTTTGTCTCGCAACGTTTCGTGGCGATACATTTGTCTAATTTGGTGTGCAGCCACCCTTACAGTAAAACTCGTCAAAAAATGGTGGCAGGCACCACCTGACAGGCACCACAGGTTATGAGCTGGCTCTCCCAGAGTCACAGACCCTCTAAACAAAGAGGTAGAAAATTTTGATTGAATGAAAGTGTGACACTGGCAACATGCCACGGAAATATTTTTTAGAGTGACAAAAGGGAAAGAGAGGGCGACGTTCAGTGTGTGTTGGGGGGGGGGGAGGTTGTATTCGTAGGCCAGGCATGGCCTGAATTGTTGTAGTACCTGATGCCTCCCGACACTGACGTGGGTCATGACGGATATAAGATGGAAAAAAAAGCTGCAATTTACTTAAGCTGTAGTCGTGACATCAGCTGTCAGGGCATGACTCCTAGAAACATTGAAGGGTTGATGGTTTGAAATTGGAGGGACGTCTGGCCTTACATATTCTTGAAAACGGCACCGTAGACATCTTGGTGGCCTGTCAGACACCACCGGGAGCGCTGGTGTACCACCTACAGACACAACGTACGGCATATTGTCTAACATGACACTGTCTCGCAAACACAGCGTAGCTTGCCGTACACCCGAGAAGGAGTGTGTAACCCCATCAATAGTACGGCTTTCATGTGTCACTGACAAAAGATGTCATAGTTAATCAACGCCGCCCCAATATCACGCTTCGACACATCATACGGCAACCAGTGAATCGCATTTGCACAACTTGCACGTGAAGATCATGGATCATAGTCCGAAACCGTTCACAGCAAAGTTCCTAACATTCTTCAATGCTCGTTTTGCATCCGGCCTCTTCAGAACTACTTGAAACGCATTATTCGTCCATAGAGAGCAAATTGCTTCGACATCTCTCAAGTCAACATATTTTGCAATTGCATCTCTCAACGCGGTAACGCATACGGCCACCCTTCTTGGACAGCACAACAACTGAATTTAACATTTGCTAGTCCACCAGGTACAATCTCTTCCACCATTGTATACTACAAGTAGACCCTTGTTAATCTTTTTCTCCACTTACGTAATTATGGTCCAAACCACGGTCAGCACTATTTTTCTCCACGTCGTTAGCATTATCAGGAACAATAATCATCTCAGTACCATTGTTATTAATTGTTCCCACCTAACCATTGTTGGCCATTTGCACTTCAATGTCATTATGGTTAATATTTCCAACAGACTGCCTTTCATCATCCACCACATCATTAACACTGGCGTTAGTAAGGGTCGACCTAGGATCTCTGTGTTAAACTTTCAACTTCGAGAGCTTATAACTCCGTCAAAATTAAAAAATTTTAAACCAAATTTGGAATCTAGCCTTGACTAGTCAAGCCCTGTCTACAGTCCAAAAATTGTGAAATTCAGTCCAGCCAAACCCGAGATATAGAGAGGGGCCAAATAGACAACTTCTTGTTCTGCTTCTTGTTGTTGTTGTTGTTGTTGTTCTGGGGATACTTTCGTCTGTCCTCTCTACAGGTCAAACTATTTGTCGTGTAAAGCTGGTTTTTAGCTCATTTTACAGGTATTGCTCCGTAGATGTGCCCTTTCCATAAGGCCTTTTCTAATTGGTCAAGTGGTTCAAGGGTTACGGAGCTCTAAACGACCAGATTGATTGTTTTACATTGTTTTAAACATTGTTATTATGCAACAATGCCATTTAGCAAACGCCAGCTGCAAGACATAAACTGAAGATTAAAGGATTTGTTTCTATTGTTAACACTTGCGATAGCCAGGTTAGTCTGCGGCCTTGCAGTGCTGGAAACACCGGTTCTCGTCAGATCCCCGAAGTTAAGCAGCATTGGGCTGGATTGATACTTGGGTGGGTGACCGCCTAGGAATCTGGCTGTTGCAGACATAGGGCCTTAGGGCTTCGGGCAGATGACCAGGAGTGGTTAACGCTCGTTAAACCCTTTAACCCCCTTTTTTTTTAGCCAGGTTAGTAAGGAGCATAGCAATTTACCGAGCTTAAAAGCGGCGCAACAAAACAAACAACAAATTAATTATAAAGGTGTCACACATACCCCACCCCTCACCCACCACCACACCTATTTATTACAATTCTCAAAGTAACACGGATTAATAAACAAAAACGTATCGTTAAAAGTTAAAAGTAAGGGTCTAAAAGTCAAAACCTGTAAGGAACACGGACAAGCTTTCACTGTAAGGGTCTAGGTGTCAAATTTGGCCAGTAAGACACTGCTAAGCATTAGACCCTTACTACCCGGTGATCATGTTAATGACTTAGTAAGGAAAATTGGAAATTGGCCAACAGCGAAAATCGTACACTAGAAGTAACGTAGTTCAGTAAGCCACCTTTATGCACTTACGTTAAATCGGAGTGGCATGACCCGGATTCGAACCGGCTACCCAGTTCGCCCCCAGATCACTTGCATAGCACCTTAATCTCTCCGTTGCACTTCGATGAAACGTAAGTGCATAAAGGTGGCTTACTGAACTACGCTTACACTTGTAGCAGGTTGTCTTTCTTGGAATCGCTGCCATGTTACCAAACCGAAAAAAAATGTCAACCTAAAGCAAAGTAGGAAACCCACTACCCCACTATCATTGGATCATCTCATGGGTCTTTATAGGACGATCTCGGACAGCTGTTGCTCAAAAACCGGGTAGTAAGGGTCTAATGCTTAGCAGTGTCTTACTGGCCAAATTTGACACCTAGACCCTTACAGTGAAAGCTTGTCCGTGTTCCTTACAGGTTTTGACTTTTAGACCCTTACTTTTAACTTTTAACGATACGTTTTTGTTTATTAATTAACACCGGCGATAGCCAGTGTTAGTAAGGGTCGACCTAGGATCGCTGTGTTAAACTCTCAACTTTGAGAGCTTATAACTCCGTGAAAAGTAAACATCTTTAAACCAAATTTGGAATCTAGCCTTGACTAGTCATAGCCTGTCTGCAGTCCAAAAACTGTGAAATTCGGTCGAGCCAAACGCGAGATACAGAGAGGGGCCAAATAGACAACTTCTTGTTCTGCTTCTTCTTGATGATGATGATGTTGTTGTTGTTGTTGTTCTGGGGATACTTTCGTCTGTCCTCTCTGCAGGGCAAACCATTTGTCTTATAAAGCTGGTTCTTAGCTCATTTTACAGGTATTGCTCTGTAGATGTGCCCTTTCCATAAGGTATTTTCTAACTGGTCCAGTTGTTCAGGGGTTATGGAGCTTTAAACGACCAGATTGATTGTTTTACATTGTTTTAAACATTGTTATTATGCAACAATGCCAATTAGCAAAAGCCAGCTGCAAGACGTAGACTGTAGATTAAAACAATTGTTTTTATTATTAACACTGGTGATAGCCAGTGTTAGTAAGGGTCAGCCTAGGGTCTCTGTGTAAAACTATCACTTTGACCGTCAACTGCACTGTTTTACAGTTTAGCTGCAATTCTAAAAGTAACACGAATTAATAAACAAAAACGGAACGTGAAATGTTTAGAGTAAGGGTCTAAAAGTCAAAACCTAGAAGGAATACGGACAAGCTTTGACAGTCAGGGTCTAGGTGTACAATTTTGTCAGTAGAGGCTGGTAAGCATTAGACCCTTACTACCCGGTGGTCAGCAATAAATATTTTGGCAAAAAACTGTTAATTCTCCTATAAAGACCCATGTAATGATCCAGTTGTAGTATGGTATAAGTTTCCTGCTTTGCGTTATGTTGAAAATTATTTGTCGATTTAGTAACAAGACAGCATATTCGCAGCAGGGAGCATTAATTTGGTTATCCTCTGCCATAAATCTACGAAATATAATAAAAAATCTAAAGCAGCAAAAGATAAAATGCCGAATCGTCACAAGAAAATTGTGCTCTTAAATTTCCATGACAATATTGTAAGAACAAAGAAAACCTGCTATAACCGTTCAGACACACGGTCTATCCAATAGACTGGAACTAAGCTAACCACAGGGTAGTAAGGGTCTAATGCTTACCAGCCTCTACTAACAAATTGTACACCTAGACCCTGACTGTCAAAGCTTGTCCGTGTTCTTTCTAGGTTTTGACTTTTAGACCCTTACTCTAAACATTTAACGTTCCGTTTTTGTTTATTAATATAAATTTAAGTCCACATCTTTACTTGTTACCTCAAGAACCACTTCGTACAAATGACGTGGAATCAGCCCGGAACGAACTTGGCGTTCAGTAATACGCCCTTCCGAAGCAGCTCACTCAATAGCTGCCTCACCAGAGGAATTTATCGCCACAAAATCTACACAACGTTACAAAAGAAATTGTGTCTAGTTCCAATTCACGAAAAGCAAACAAACTGCAGCCAAAAACTGGTAAAGAGGTCACCATGTTTAGAATACTTACAAAGGAGTGATATGAACTAAATGAAAAAAAAAAAAATAAAAAAAAAATAAAATAAAACCCTAAACTGATAAAGAGGTGACTATGAAATTAAAATATTGGAAAAATGCCCACTCAAGCTCTTGTTGACGTGCAGGATAGTTGAGTTGAGTCTAATATACAATTAAAAAAAAAGTGATATCAGATCATTCGCCAAGTTAATCGTACTGAACAATACGTTGGACGTTGCATGAAAACTTGAACATTGCTACCGAAAATAGCAATGTTCTACTTTTCATTTAACCTTCAAACTGTTAGTCGGTGCGATTAACTATGATAAATTGTACAAGACAATCACATGTATTACTCTAAGATTTGTAATTTACTATTCTTATCTAGACACAGGCTAGTGTGTCGTCACCAAGTACGAGTAGATTATCCAATTGTAGACAAGCTATTTTCCGCGCCAAGTAATAGCAGATCATCCAATTGTAGACATCCGATTGTTAAAAGATTATTTGTTGATGATAAAGAGGCTGCCTAACTACTAATTAGTATGTCTGTTAACTGTAAGCAACCAAAAGCACATTTTGACAAGTTGAGGATAATCCTAATACGGCTAAATATTTCAAATTGTGGAAAATGTAAGAGGAAGGTGCAGGAATAAATAAAAACCAAAACTGAAAGGATGAGTGTCCTCCATTCATAAAGAGAAAGATGCATCAATAACGTTATTTCATGATCTAGACCGCCAAGTATGGTGCAATGGCACGTCTCTCACTTTCGTTTGGGTTGTTTTACATTTTGCTTTTTAATTTACATGTAGATGGACGAACCCAGAAACTTAAAAACGAATGGTTAGCATCAAATTGTGTATAATTTTTAGTGTCTTTTTTGTAGCCATTTAAAAAAATTCCTATCAGTTTTAACTTTCTGTTGAATTCAGAGGCATGTATTAGTCAATAATGGGAAATTAATGTGCGTATCATAGGCCTAATTGTAGTGTAGAAGCAGAGTTGATAGCGGCAGACATGCGCAATTAGTGGCGGTGGGTAGGCCTAACTACAGAGGGCGCAATAATTTATTTGGAACACTTTTTATTCTTAGTATTTTCTTCAATACAACGTCTAAACTTAAACGTGTTAATGTACGTTACAGGAGGTATTTTATTAAATCTAATTAAAAACGTCCTCGAGTCATAAAGCCGATTCAAAACTGTTTTTGTAAACCCTTTAGATTCAGTTTTGGTTTCTTTATGCTGCAAAGTACAATACCTGTCAATTTTAGCATTGTAGCCTCAATGATGCTGTCCTTGCCTTGAGATTTCAGTTCACGACGGCCGCCTCAGCCACCCAATCGCGCATGGGCGATCCTCCCTTTAAGAATGAAACCCCAATGGGTTTGTCATCTCTTTGTTTCAAGCCGCCGCTGCGGCTGCTGTCCTCTCTTCCTGGAGCTTCGTCCTTTTTATCACCTTCGTCCCGTAGCGGGCTGGGTCGTAGTTGCCGTGTCCCCTATGAGACCACTCGTCTCCCTCCTTGGTGCCGTACACATGGAATGAAGTCGTCGCTGCTCCCTCCCGTTGTTTCACGGGAACGGCATCAGTCCTTCACCCTAACCGGATCGTCCCCTACGACACCGCCTGTCGCCACCTCCTGATGTCGTTGGCATGGATTGAAGTCGTTGTGGCTCCTTCCCGTTGTTTCCCGGGATCGCTCCACACTGGAACGGCATCATCCCCTCACCTTCTCCAGTCCGCACCATGCGACACTACCTGTCTTGGTATCGTCCACATGGATTGAAGACGTCGTGGCTCCCTCCCGTTGTTTCCCGGGATCGCTCCACACTGGAACGGCATCAGCCCCTTACCTTATCCAGTCCGCCCCATGCGACACTACCTGTCGCCACGTTTGGTGTCGTCCGCATGGATCGAAGATGTCGTGGCTCCCTCCCGTTGTTTCCCAGGATCGCTCCACACTGGAACGGCATCAGCCCCTCACCTCATCCAGTCCGCCCCGCCCCCATGCGACACTACCTGTCGCCACGTTTGGTGTCGTCCGCCTGGATCGAAGACGTCGTGGCTCCCTCCCGTTGTTTCCCTGGATCGCTCCACACCGGATCGGCATCATCCCCTTGTTTTAGCCAGTCCGTCCCTACGACACCATCTATCATCAACCTTTGGTGTTGTCCGCATGGATCGAAGTCGTCGTGGCTCCCTCCCGTTGTTTCCCGGGATTGCTCCACACTTGAACCACCTCCGTCCTTCAACCTACCGGGTTCGGCCCCAACGACACAACCCTTCTCCATCTTTGGGGTCGTCCACGGAGACTGACATCATCACCTGCTGGCCCCGTCGCTTCCCGAGATCGCTCTGCTTAGACACCATCTCGACCGTGCCCTTCTCGAGCTTAACCTTCACTCCCTTCGTCCCGTAGCTGCTCCGGTCGTCGCCGGGATGAAGACGACGTGGCCCCCTCCCCTTGCCCCCAGGGTTCGTTCATCACAAGATACGTCTTAACCCTGCCCTGGGTTGGACTTTGCCCCCCTTAGTTCCGCAGCTGCTCCATCTACGCCGGGATGAAGACGCCGTGGCTCCCTCCTGTTGCCTCCTGGGATCGTTCGACACTCGAACTAACCAACATCGTCCGCCAGGCTCCCTTCGTTTCGCAGATGTCCTGGAGTATCCCGGGTTTGCCTCATGCACGGATCGTCTTGGCTTCATTTCACTTCGGGCCGGGCCTCGTGTTAGCCTTCGTTCTGCAGATGTCTGGTGGCATGGCCGGAATGGAGACATCACGGCCCCCCCTACCCTTATCTCCTGGAATCACCGCCAGGCCAAGCTTCTTGGCTCCCTTCGTTCCGTCGATGTTTTGATCTTCAGCGGGATTGACAGCATGGCAGCTCCCGCCCGGGGATCCCAGGCTGCCCTCTGGTTCCACGAATGAAACATGGACGTCGTGGGTGCCCGTTGGTTCCCCACGTCTTCCGACTAGGGAGCCGGTACGTCACCTTGGGCCGGCTTCAACCTCTCCTCGCCTTCGGCATCCTGTTCCGTGCAGGTTCCCGGTGTTTTGGCCGGCCGTAAGACGTCGCTCTCACGGCCCCACATCCTTTCGGCATCCTTCGTCTTGGCTAAATACTCCACTGCAATATCACCTACACATGGGACTCTCTAACCTCAAACATCTCTGATCTCCATGTTCCCACGTTTTCATTATGGAAATTCGACAATTCTGATTACTTCACTCCCATGCACCCCCTAATGACTCTTCTTTCCAATCACAAAACGACCGAACTTCCCTGTGAGCCACAAGGCCTACAGCCACAAGGCCTAGGGTTGTCATTTCGGTGTCCGAAACGCCTCCGCCTAACTCCGGACTCCCGTCCTGGGCCTTGGAAACTCAACTTGCCACATCAAGTCTTTCATTACTTCTCTTTCGACCCTTCCAAGGCCGCTCCTCAAAATTCACAAAGTCAACAAAAATGCTTTCCTCTCCTTCAAAAAAATAATAATAATAAATAAAAACTGGATGCAAATTTGACACGAACCAAGCTCTTCCAAATTCCTGCACTATTGTGCTCCAAATTCCCGACCTTGCAGGGTGACCTTGTGCCATTCCCCACCCATGGAACTACGTCCTCATTCCACACTGGAGGACTGGAAGACTAACCCTCTACCGAAACCCACAGCTTTTCTCCAGCTCCTCAAGACCAAACACTTCTGAAGATCTTTCAAGCTCCCATCCGTGATGTTGCCGTCAAATTCACTCTCCCCACGACAGGAAAAGGTAACGCATCCCTCTAATTCTTACAAATATTTTTTTTACTAAAAATGGATTTCCTCCAAACTCTCTGCCAAAAAAAAAAAATAATAATAAGAATAATAAAATCCCTTGGAAGAGGGGGTCTGCTCGCTTTGGCTTACGGAGTACATCCTCCACCAAAATCAAATCCGAAGCAAGACCACAACGCCAGCCTCAGCACCCCAGGGTACTCAGTCAAAAGGTGCCTGCCACCTAATTTGAGGAGGTCAGCCTGTCAATGCTAAAATTGACAGGTATTGTACTTTGCAGCATAAAGAAAGAACATTTTGCCGGCCCCCAGCTAGGCCGGCTAAAAATGGTTTCTTTTGCTGAAAAGTACAATACCTTTAGGCCCACCCTGCCTCCCCTCAGGTGTCACCTTTTGACGCAACTTGAGACAATGAGATGACAAACCCATTGGGGTTCCATTCTTATAGGGAGGATCGCGCATGCGCGATCGGGTGGCTGAGGCGGCCGTCGTAAACTGAAATCTCAAGGCAAGAACAGCATCGTTGAGGCAACAATGCTAAAACTGACAGGTATTGTACTTTTCAGCAAAAGAAACCATTTTGGGCCGGCAAAATGTTCTTTTTATATAAAACCGAAATCGCGTTTCGGTTTCGATTACAGCACTGAAGATGGCATCTATTTACAGCTAGTCGCCACTATAAACAATGAGAGTTCACTGGGAAAAATAATTCTTTTGTAGGAATTCTTTGCTATTTTCATGAGTTTTAACGATATCATTGATACAAGTTGACGAATGTCACCAATCATGGTAGCGGAACCTGTAGGGCCTTCAACTATACGTCCTCACCAACCGACTCGCAACCTAAATTTTTTCACTCATTAGCTTTTAATTTGCAAACGCTTTTCCTTGTTACTTCACGATGGGCTGGAGATTCTCTTCCTGTGGCTCGTGACACGCCACGAAGCACGTGGCACAACTACGTCGACTTATGGTTAGAAAACACTTCCAACTGCACTGCAAAAGGGTGGACTATTTTCGAAATGGCAGCATTCCATGGTTTGTTTTCTATTCGACAAACACGAAATGGGCGCCATGTTGGATTTTGAATTCTCGCTACCAGATGCTTCGTTTTCCACTTTCGTTTGTTGACCGCTAGAAGCCGTTCTTTGTGCGAGGAAAGGCAAATTTTGGAAATAGCAAAAATTGGCGACAGTCTTGTGGCAGTGTTTAAAATTATTGTTGCACTTAGGTTTTTATTCATTTATTTTAATGCAGGCTACAATACATTTATTTACTTATGTGCTGCCGGGTTTTTAGTAAAAACTGGAAACTCATCGTAAGTAAATAACGATAGACTAAAGCGTTCAGCCAGCAACAAGGTCTTTTTGCCTAAATGCACCCTGTAACCGTTGTGTCAAATTAACATTTTCAACATTTAAAATACATTGATTAAACCTGAGGATAGGGATGAGGTAACTTTTCACGCAGTTCACAGCGTCACACCTACACATAACGTTTCACACGTTCTAACATTTTCCCCTCAAGTTTGATCAGTGTGTCTGTTCATGTCCATTCCTAAGAATATCATCTTGACACTATCTCAGCCTCGTTTCATTTCGACCAAACCTTTATTTTTTAAACTTGGTTTATAGTGAGTGCTTATTGAAAATATTAAGCGATTAAAAAAATCTATAAGCCGTGTCAGATTCGTCTTTTACGTAATATAGTTTCAATCATTTTACAGAATGGAACCACATTAGTTTTTGTAGCAAAATAGCCAAAAATGAATGGTAATTTTCCAAACAAAATGTTCAAAATGGCAGAATTAATATGTGGAATATTTTATGTAGCCCATAAAAAGGTAGTTGAAACTAAGGTGTGTTGTGTAATAAGACGCCCATTCACCGTCTTCGTATGAAATGTCTTTCCTAACAAGCCGACAACTAGTTCTTCAGTATAATGGTGCTGGATTCCAAAGGAACAAGACATCACTTTCTCCTTCTCCTTTCATAATGGACCAATCAAAAAATTACAAAGTTATCAAAATCTTCCATTTATGTTTGACTGTTTAAAGATTGCAAATTGTCAACTTACTTTTCGTAGATGAAGATCCGGTTAGAGTCGTTGATGTTATGAGGTATAGTCAACAGGCTGTTGCTGCGTTGTGATGACAACCAACAAATCGTTATATCTGGCGAATCGTGCGCTTCTCTCTTCTAAATACAAGCTTTTCTGTCGATAATGAACTCTCGCTACATGTGCTTTTTGTGCACAAATGATGACCACGTGGTGCAGTGGATCAATATTGCTACTAGCCTAAGCTTCAAGACACATCCGGTACCTTCAACCATTATTGATAAGCATGTACGTCAACGTGTGCGTGGAAAATCAAAGGTTCATCCACAGGTTGCTTCGTGCCTTATGGAAAACTAGTTTCAGAACGTTTTTTTGAACGATTGACCAAAAAAAAAAAAAAGAAAAGAAAAAGGAAACGGAATACAGGCTACTGCAGTGACGCTCCAAGAAATTTTGTTTACGAGAGGGAAAAGGAAATTGAATTAAAATGGAAACGAGCAGCTGGGTCCAGAAAGGTTGGAGGGGCGGGGGAAGGAGCGCGATATAAGGCTTTCGGAGCCCTGTAAAACCTTTCAGCTTTTAGTAACTGAAAAGTTGAAAAAGAGAATTTTCAGAATTGTTTCAGTTGCAATTAATGCTTTGTGTATTTTTATCAAATTTTACTCTCAACTTGAGAGTCTTGGGCGTACTTGGCCTCCCCCCCTCCCCCGCCCTTTTTTTTTTTTGCGTCGGCGAACACCACTGGCGCACTGATTAGAATTACATAACATATTCTTTACGGTCTTTTTGCTCTATCAATTCATTTGCGTTCAAAACCACAATGGCGAAGTATGACTTTCATTAGGTGGATATGATGTCATGTTGGTTTAGGTTCGGTTATGCCAGTTGCCTTGGGTTTGCCTTTCACCAAACATGGGCCTGGTTTGTGTTTCACGGGGAAGATCTTTCAAGAAGTTATGGTGGTAATAGTCCATGCTGTTTGTTAGTGCAAAAACATTTCAGTTCCGGCAACAAGCTGCATATTGTACATGGAAGCTGCTCACATGTTGCAGTTCACAAACCGCCGGGAGACACTCCCGGAAGTGACACGTATAGGCGTGATGACGTCATCAAAATGGCCACCACACGATGTACTAAATCTCTACTATCTCCAGAACTAATCGATCAATCGTATTGTGCGACCTATTGTTGGAAAGATAATTAAATTTGCTAAAAGAAATGCCGGAACATTAATATATGCCATAAATCTGTTAGTTTTGGTTTAATCTGAAGAAAAACGTAATATGACTGCTGTGCGATATACTAATTCCCAATTATCTCCAGAACTAATCGATCAATGCGGACTATCATTGGAAAGGTAATTTAATTTGCTAAAAGAAATGCCGGAACAATGTACGCTGTAAATCTACCAGTTTCTATGTAATTTGTAGGAAAGCACATTATGGCGTCTTCAAAATGGCGACCATGCAATATACAAAATCTCGTGTATCTCCGGAACTAATTGATCAATCTTTTTTAGCACCTATCGTTGGAAAGATAATTTAATATTCTAAAGGAAATGCCTGAACAATGTATCCCATAAATAATTTAGTTTTTGTTTAATGTGAAGGAAAAGATAATGTGCTTGTTAGTTATTGCTGCTTTATATGTTGTTCTTTTGGAAACGGTAAAATATTAGAGGTGTGTCGTATTGTTCACAGTGTGTCACTTGAGCAGTGGCCTTCACAGGCACACGGTAGTGTACAGGAAAGTAATTCTTTAATATGACAGCTCGTACCTCTCTTAGTACATTTGCAAGTCTATAGAGGCTAAGTTACCCCAGGAGTTGTCATCCATCCCAGAATATCAATTCAGCCGATTTTTGTTGCCTACCCTTAAACGGCTGCCTGAACTCTCAAATTATCACCCTGATTCTGCTAACCTCATTCTGCCGATTATAATGGCCTGCGATGCTAACCTTGTGTGCGTACCTACTTTGTTTTACGTGCGATCCGCCGATGACTTCAGAATGCTGTCTGCCCTTCCTGGTGTTGCAACAAAGGCTTGAACAAAGTTTTCATTCTAGCCACTACCTGCTAACTCACAACTAATCGTTGAAATTACAGCCATTTCTATCTGCAGTTTTGTGCCGGATGGCGGCCTTAAACTGGTGTTTGTGATGGGTTGATCGTCTTAAGAATACTTATTATAATGTTCATGGTATGGCGAATCATGGATGAGGAATTCACATCATATATTGGGAGCAGAACTTATCTGCGTTTACATTTCAAACCTTCATGGATGTTTTGGTGGGAATGGAAGACTATCCACTTCTTTCGCTCCACACATTTGGAACCCTATCCACTGCGTCCTATCTATCTGCGACCCTATCCACTCGAAAAGATTATTGTCAGTGCCGTCCTTCAATAAAACACTGGGGCCTCGTCGATGGGGCAAAGGTGATACTTCACGCTCAACTTGAATCAACAGCAACATTATACGCTCGATGCAACGAAGCCTAAATTGGCTCTTAACTGCGTTTCCAAAGTCCTTATCTCGAACACTTACAGCTAAATATGTAGGAATGCATTTTAAGCTTCATTTTGTACAACAGCCTAAAAATGTTTAAAGAGCACTCAATGGCCATTTTCTCCAGACATTGAGGAAAAGAGTACAGAAATGTTCCAAGGAAGCTCTTCAGAGTAAACAAACGAGAGAGTATAATAATGGGTACTATCAGTAGCCTATAGCAGTGGCATTATCAGTAACATTACCAGTAGCATAGGACAGGTAAAGGATTCATATGTAGTTGGGGTAAATAACAAAAACTAAAAGGAATGCATGGAATTATGATTTACAACGCACACTCTAGGCCAAACTGTTATAGTGAATGTTTTTTTTCATTTCTTCTCACCAGAGGGCATGGAGAGATGCGTATCTCGCGCGCGTATAAACAACCGACTCGATTTGTGCAGTTTCAGGCGGTGAAATATTCCGACGCAGATAAAATTGTATGATCAGCTTAACATAACGCAAGAATCATAACGCTTCCATAAGTAGTGTGTATCAAAGACTGTAGAAGATAAATTAGTGAAGAATTGATAGTTCACTGCTGTCGCAAGGCAATATCCAAATTCAAACTTAGAATCTTATACATTTTTCTCCTTCTAACCTTAAATACGTCAGAAAATGTATTCAATGGAGCACCTACTGAGTTAACTGGAGGTTTGTTATATTTTGTTGCACCCGGAAATGCCTACACTTTCTCCCAATAAGGAAAATCAAACCTAAGACATATTCACAAGCTAAAAGCCTCTTGCAAACGGTGCAGAATGTTATCATATAGCAACGATATTTAGAGTAAAACTTTAAGTAAGGAAACATACTAAATATGGACGAGGGGCCCAAGGAATACCTGACCTTAAAGGACCCAAATCAAATACATCCTGAAGATCAAACTGAGGTGGAAACAGCTAATAATATAGCACATCAACCAGTAATGATTGATTTATTATGCTGGAGAACAATATATCCAATTCGCACAAGATGGTACAGCACATGAGCAAATGTGCAAGGTCACCATTTAGGTAGGGCTTTGTTATTGCCCTTGCCCTTCTTAATAGTTCAATTCCCTGCTTAGGCAGTTTGACACTTGAATCCAAAAAACAATGGAAATAGGTGTGCATCTGTCTTTATTTAGCACCATTTATCTGCTATGGACGCTATTTTGAAAAAGTTTTATTCTTCTAACATTTTCGATGTGATCGTTTTCCTTTTTAAATAAGATATAAACGGTACAATTATCGGCAATTAAATTGGTTGTACTATCATAGCCAACAATAATTCTGCTGCACTAAATGGCATTAAAAAATATCTATTTTGAAAGCATTTCAATATACTTCGATTTATACAAATTTTAAACATAATTACGTTCATGATCCAATTATTTTCAGTTTTTAACCGTATTCGTTATAGTTCACACGAACTGCAGTGGTCACTTAAAAAATGGCGCCTTAAGTAGGCTATGATGTTATCTCCGTTTTGAAAATGTGAAATCATTTCGAAAATTATTGCCAATATGGAACGTAACGGAAATACCCTCCACCCCCCCCCCCCCCAAATAGATTTAATATGAATGACAATAATTATGAAATTAGAATAAATTAGTTCAAAATCGTGGTAAGATAAAATAGTGGAAAACAATCGAATAAATTATTAAATTGATAAAGTTATTAATTTTTATAACGCCTTAATTGGAAAATGACAGCGGGTTACAGTATCATAAGCATCATATACTGGTTTACTTGACACTGTTTCCTCTACTCTGATGGTTTATTATAGTGACTCTCCCCGTAGTTAGTGGGAAAACATTCCAACAATCGATGTTGAATCTCGCTGTGCAAAACATTTATGAGAATCTCTTGTAACAATGATTTTTGCGGATCTTACACTTGATTGCATTGCAGCCAAGCCTGTCAATATGTATGTAGCCACATTTTGGCATCTTGTTTTGCACCACACAATCCGGAATCCTGAAGGTGTTTCAGACACACTTTTAAAATTAAAGTTGCATACCTTGCAGCTTGTCTTGAAATGTTCCGATACAGGCCGGAGAGATGATTCACAGCACCAGCATCCACCTTTACAAATATGTGATTTGCCAGTAGTTTTACAATATTTGCTGCAAAATCCTTTATTGTAGAAAATTGCGTTAATAGCAGTAACTAGAGAAAGCCCATCCTCCAGCCCAGGTGTAAAAAACGTGCGTGTGTCCATGCTTCATCAAAGTAAGATTCTTCAATTCTTTTGCGCATAGTGGCTAACAAGCTCTGATTTTAAGTCACTTCACTCGTTCAATCAGCACGGCTCCCTAACCACCATAAAACTTTCTTCCCTCTTGCCTTCTTGCCTGCAGTGACAGAGTCGTGACGCCTAATTTCTATAACAGGGACTGTGAACAACTGCTTATTTTCAGTTTGGCATCCTGTAGTCCGTCTCTCATGTCTATGTCCATGCTTCATCAAAATTAAGTTTCTTTAATCACAATTTTGCGCATACTGGCTAACAAACACTGATATTCATTCGATTCGCTCACTCAATCAGCGCTTACCACTGTAAACCCTTATCTACCCCAAAACAAACCTTGTTAAGGCTTCCCGCCAAGCTTTTCGACCGTGTGACATCGTGATATCAAACGCCAAGCTATTTCGCCAAGCTAATCCCACCGAGTAATAGTTCGAAGGTTAAATGAAATATATGAAAATTGCTTATTCACAATATTCACTTATTTCATTTAACACTTGAAGTATTAGTCAGTGGGATTAGCTTGGCAAAAGAGCTTGGCATTTGATATCACTACTTCACACGGCCGAAAAGCCTGG
>JAHWFP010135411.1:0-13309 GCA_023313725.1 Lithobius niger | reverse complement strand
GCTAACGTCCTGTAAATAAACCTAAACCTAAATCAGTTTGAAAGACCTCAAACGAATAAACGAAGAATAAGAACCGGGAGACAAATCAGTTGTGTATCCCACTGCGGACTTCCCACTGCGGACATCAATAGAATAGAATTAGTAATGGGAATCTCGGTGATCTGGCGATACACTTATCTTAGTTATATAGATTTAAAATCCTTTTACGAATATATGTGCATCCGTGGCTTCCTAATAAAAATCAGACGAAATGTGATTTCCAGCTAAAGCCAATATTCATTAAAAATTTCTGCCTAAATCTACTTTAATCTGTAGTCCGTTGAAATATACGTTTGTTGAAGTCTTCGATACCATTTCCTTCTAAACAGTGCAGTGACGTCATTCAAGACTAACCCATTTCCGGACTCAGTTTCGTATAAGACCCAACAATTATGGCGACCTCACTAAAAGGGTCAAAGATTTTAGCGAACGTTAACCGCACGCGGTCATCTGCCCGACGCAGCCCTATAAGGCCCTCACTTGAACTTTCAACCAACAATGGACTCCCGCAAATGCCAAGCCAAAGAGTTCAGCTTACCTCTACGTTCATTCAGTAAAGGTTAATGCTACAAAAAACACGAGCCATTCGGAAACAATGCACAAGGGCATGCAGTACTCGCGGCTATTGTTTCCGAATGGTCCAAGGTTGAGGGCTTTAACCGACTGAATATCCCGCTCGCGATAACAATTGATTAGCAATTCTTTGGCAATGTCGTTTCGCATGCAACAATGTCTATCGTGCCGTTCCAAAAGGTTTATTGTAAAACTTCGATTAAAACATTTTTAAAAAAGGTTGTTTGAAGGGGTTATTCGCCGTTGGGTTTTCGTTGCATGAACGGTGATGGGGCATTCAGAATCGAGCAACAGTGTTTACACGACGTCCGAAGAGTTCTACTATTACAATACTTTAAAGGGGTAATTTCTTATTTCTAACAACAATGCTCTGGAGACGAATAATTTTTAATAGAAGTCGTCTGAAGGGGTTATTTCGTCATTGAGTTTTCGCTGCTTGAACGGTGATGCGATACTAAAAAAAAAGGGTTTAACGAGCGTTAACCACTCCTGGTCATCTGCCCGAAGCCCTAAGGCCCTATGTCTGCAACAGCCAGATTCCCAGGCGGTCACCCACCCAAGTATGCGATACTTCGGAATCGAGCAACAATGCTTAGACAATGTAACGTTCGAAGAAGGGGGTCAGTTGCGCAATAGCTACAATGATAACTTAATGTTTCGTTGAAGTTATTGGCCAGCAGTTGGCAAAAAAGCGTTTTAGACCTTTGTTTCTTCTGGGCCAATAACTACAAAAGCGGGTATTCACTTTCAATAATGAAACCATAAACGAATTTCACACTTCAAATCTGAAATATAAACCCATTGTAACTGCACGTGGTCTTTTGACTTACGGCTTGCTACCCACTTCCCGTTCACGTCCCACCATTCCGGCCAACAACATGTCCACCCACCCGAAGGGCCCTTTCAGTTATTTTACAATTTTAATTTAATTTCGCCCTAACCCCAACAGTCCTGATATAACCTCAACCCCCTAAGGCTTACGAAATGTGGCCTACAAGCATCTTAAGCTCAGGCCTTCCTTTTCAATCCAGTTTTTAGCCAACTTTGCCATTTTCAACGACAAACCTGACTTGCGCCTAATGGTCAAAACTTCAAGTAAGCCTAAAGTCACCCAGCTGCGGATAAGTCAGGCGAGCTCCATATACAATTCCATCCAAATCTGAGTCACGTCTGGGTACGACTAATTTCTACATCTAGGTACAATGTCGTCAAAAATTTAGGGACGTTCGCCAAGTTTCCCCCAAGTCATCCCCTAAGTTCATATGTTCTTCTTTCTGTCCGATTCATGTGGCCGTTCGTCGATCCTGCTGTGTATATCACCACAGTATAGTACAATTCTTCGGAGTTTCGGTAAAGATAAAAAGATTAATCCGACGGGTATCACCACACGCATGCAGTCCTCGTTTGATGATTCACGTAGGATACTTCTACGTGTACCATTGAATCGAGTACAAAAAGCAAGATGGAGGGTGGTGAAAATTGTGCGGGATAATAACACATGTGGTCAAATTATCAGTACACAAGAGCTCTCATTGGTCCTGCTGCCATTTCTGAATGCTCATTGGTCAATCGACATAAATAAAAACGTACGATGTGCTGCGTCACGTGTGTTTGTGTACCTCTGCTCCTCTTGAACCACGACATCTACAAAAATGGGAATAGCAACAAATGAAATAAAGTGCGCTCCCGTTGGGCCTATTTTCATCGCTGTAACTTGATTTATGATCCTCAAATATGCGTAAAACTGCTCTGAAAATTGATCATGACGTCGTAGTTTGTTCATGCAAAGTTTATTTCTTATTAGTCTACTTGCTCAAAAGTCATGTTTTTTCAGTTCATCGTTTACGTCTTTTTTTAGAATCCACAGATCATTAAAAACGTACCCCGTGCGTGTGTGTTTGTACCTCTACGAAGGCATCTACAAAGATGGGTGTAGCGCCAAATGATAGACAATTAAATTGCGCTTCCGTTAGGCCTATTTTCGTAGCTGTAACTTGATTTTATGACCGTCAAATACGAGTAAAACTGCCCTGAAAAACTGACCACGACGTCATAGTTTGTTCATGAAAGTTTATTTTCATGACGTCATGGTTTGTTCGTGCAAAGTTTATTTTGGGTTGATCTCCGGATCAAAGAAATGACATGAAGCATGGATCGACGCCAATAGAGTAAACGAAGCGAACGATATGGCTGGTAATAGTTACTTACCGCATTAAAAACGTACGACATGTGCGTACGTGTGTGTGTGCGTGTGTGTACCTCTACGCCTCTTGAATCAAGGCACCTATAATGAAGGCCAAATGAAAGATTGTTAAATTGCGCTTCCGTTAGGTCTATTTTCATCGCTGTAACTTGATTTTATGACTCTCAAATATGAGAAAAACTGCCCTGAAAGCTGCCCAGAAAACTGCTATGAAAACTGCTCCTGACGTTAAAGTTCGATCAGGTGAACTTATCAGAACGGTAGTAAGAACTGACTCATGACGTCGAAGTTCGATCAGGCAAAATTACAGTCTAGGTAAACTTATCAGAGAGAAACTTGGTTGCAAATAATAACCTGAAAGCACATTTTGCATCATACTACATATAGATTCTAATATTGGTTTTGCTTCAAATGATTAGATGCACGGGAAAAGCAAACTGTAAGTTTTAAAATGGTGTCAAACGTTCGCGTTTCTAAAGCAGGGAGGTGCGTGGATTAAGCTAGCAAAACTAGCGATTTCCACGTAAACTCAACTTTTTCAGTGAGTTTCTCGCTTTGCTTTCTTAGGGCGCGTTTACGCAACGACTCCCCTTTCCATTCTCGCAGCTAGAATTCAATCGCGATGGCAAAGGTGTCGTTGCCATGATAAAAACGTTTCCTAGATTAGTTATCCGACATCGTTATAATTCGTGACAGTAAGATAAAGAATTCCGCCTGACGAAACAATTTTCCTAATAGCTACGTTTCGAGCTGGCAGAGCTAAAACCGCCGCCATTTTGGAATTGCAGATAATTTCTAGCTACGAGAATGCAAAGGCAAGTTATTGCATAAATGCACCCTCAAGCTTTTATTTAGCGCTGCTCTCACCTTGGTAGGGGCTTTACATCCAGAGGAATAGGGGTACAAACATGCTCAGCAACAAGTAGGTCGTATGTTGTAAATGATTTAGGTGAAATGCATCGTTCACCAATTCCTATTGCTGAGGAATATGGTGAACGAACTGTGAGCAACAATTGCAATTAGTTTGCGTCGAAATAATCAGTACATCGATTTTGTGAGGCTCTGCGGATCGCAGAAATTGCACGAAGCAAGGAAGGACGCCAATAGAATGAACGAAGCGAACGATACGGCTAAATGGTATGAAAAGAATGGGGAGTGAAATTGCCACGATAGCTTTAGAAACCCAGGCTTTGTGGTCATACATTATGAAAGTTCTCAAAAAAAGGCCATAATTCGTCAAGGTTACAAAATCAGCGATTTTGTACCTTTATATTTCCACATCAAAAATAACGTAAATAAAATATTCAGTTGCAACTGAGCAAGCGACTTGCGCAAATACAATATGTGACTTCGTTGTTACGAACTCGTAAATCACAACACAAATTTAGAAAGCATGTTCCAGTAAATGGCAAACAAATCGTAATGAGAAGAAGACGAATTACAATGTACGTAATTGTTTTGTGAAGAGAAAACTAGTAAACAAATCGAAAATCAATTTAAGAGAAAAACAACAACAACAGTAGGTTTCAAAAGCTCATAAGTAAACACATAAAATATGCAAAGGACTCGAAATGAGAGAAGCTGTTTTCATAGACTCTCTGTGTTCAATGATAATTAGTAATTTGGATCCCCACTATGGGGACTCGTACGCCAAGTATAATTAAATGAGTGTGTTAGAGAAAGGTAGGATTAAATTTACAGACTAACAAAGACAACAACGCCTGTATGTTTTAAAAAGGCCGCTCCAATAAAATATTCACGTAAATTTTAAACTATGGTCCAGTATTCACGTGTAGACAGGTAATGAAACTTTGTTTTCCTTCGGCAAACACAATTTCATTACCTGATTAGCTTACACGAATACCGCACCATGCTTTAAAAATTGCATGAATAGTTTATAGGAGCGGCTTCACCTTCGGCAGAATGAAAGGTTTAATCTAGGATCGTTCTTGTAAACAACATGATAAAATAACGGTTCTGATACAGTTCTATTTCAAAAATAACAGTTCAACAACATCAAAGGAAAATGGCGCCTAAACGACGTCATGTCATTGTACATTGTTTTCAAAAGTCTGCATCAATTTTATTTAACTGTGTACCGGGTCTAGCTGGGTTCCGCATACACCAGCGAAGTAATTTACTGGGCAGCAAGAAATGAAAACTGTAGTCGAAAGCGCTCCCCTCCCCCTCCTCGTCCCCATTCGAAGCCCCAGATTTTCTCTCCCATCCCGTGTCTTCCGGTACCCCGTTCTCCCGCCAATTCTGCCCCATTGCTCCCGGTACCCAGTTTTCTTCCCCCTCCCCGAATTCCCCCTTGTGTGGTCCCCCATCCCTGCTTCCCCTCCCTTGGAACCCCTCGTGTTTGGTCTTCTTAGGGTCTTCTTTGGGTCTTTGGGTCTTCTTCTTTGGGTCTTTGGGTCTTTGGGTCTTCTTCTTTGGGTCTTTGGGTCTTCTTCTTTTGGGTCTTAGGGTCTTCTTTGGGTTTTCTTCTTAGGGTCTTCTTTGGTCTTCTTAGCGTTTTAATGGAGGGCGCCACTCTTCTTCTCAGTATGTGACCGAATTGCCAGCTTCTCCCTTTTGATACATAGCGCGATACACCGCGAAAACGATAGTGCATGCAGTGATTGTTACTCAACCAACTTTGAAATTATTTAACTCGGCTCTAATAGCCAGCATTATTGAAGCAATATTTCGTTTGTTACTGATTGTTACAGGGCACATCCGTTCACATTGTCGGCCGCGCACTTTTTTTTCTTTGCTACCGTGCCAAGAATGAACCTGCTCACCCTCTTTCATTATAATGCATCAGATCCCAACTTTGGTGATTTTGCTGCGTGCATCTCTTCCCAATAAGCGTGGTCACTGTTGTAGGATAGCCGTAGCTGTTTGCCACACTGAGTAGTCGCCGGAAGTCCATTAAGTTTTTTACACCATTGGACATCAGTACTGCTTCGGACCAGCTCACCTTTGTAATACAACGGTAACCACTGCAGCAGCAAAAGAACTGGTCACCTACAAAACACATGGCCAGCCAGCCCACAGAAATCCCATAGATTTCCTTTAATGAATGTTGCATTACTATTGGTACCATTACATTTATGAGCAGAAGACCACTCATTAGTTAAGATTTACATCCACTGTTCGGGTGCACGGGTAGCTGCGAGCACTGGGGCGTCAGACTCGATGGGCGTCTTGGTCCCAGCTGTAAATTTTTGGCTTCTTACAGACCCGGGTTCGATCCTGGAGAAGGGAAGTGTATATGTCCGGTTGTTTCCCACCCGTTGCACGAGGGTTTCCACCGCGTACTCCGGTTTCCTCCCTTTTGGGCAAAAAACAATTGTTCCTAAAGTCTGCCTTAAAAGCTGTAAGCTTATTGGCCGACAACGTCTGCTATTTATTTATTACTATTTATTTACCATTGTTCCTGAAATTAACAGTTCAGAAAACGTGTTTTGGGTGTACAGTTCTGCCCAAGTTGCTTTGTAAGGTTTGCTGAGTCATTGGAAGCGGTTCTTTGTACGCAGCCTAGTACAAGTAACTCCATATGGTAAGCCTCCTGATGGAATCGTATTCTTGTAATCTCGCTTCATGAAAGAGGCTCCTATTTAAAGACTGAATACATTTCGAAATCATCGCTCTGTTCGTTGTCGTTTTCAGATCGCTTGACCGGTTGTTACACATTTTACACTCGAACATCGGCACAATTTTAGCCGATGTACCACAATTCAGTAGGGAAAAGTCCCGGATTCATCTCTACAGTCGTTCATGGGAGGAGAACTAAATTCTTTAAATCTTACGGCGTAAGAGAGGTCATTATCAACCAGGTGATCTAGTTTCTTAGTATTAGTTAGACGAGGTTGAGGTTGTTTATTTGGGGCCTTGGCCTGCTGCCATATTCCTTCACTAAAACACTATAAATCATTACACCATACAAAACACAATACACGTTAACACATACAGTACAAGATGTACACCCGAAACACCTACAGGTTCCCCAGTAAAAAAATAAGCAACACACAGATCCGGTCAGAATACATCACACAGTCCACCGTGATGCTAAGCGACCGGGAAGACAGAGGAGGGAGGGCTAGACTGGGACCCCACTAGCTTTCAAAAAATTTGCCATGGCACGGAGCCGTTTGTGTGGGTTCTCGTCACACGCAAAGGCCAGAAGGCTTCGCAGAGCCTGGCCGCCCTGACTATATTTGGTGATCATGCCCCTCTGGGACTGAAGTGCGCGACAATTTAGGAGGAGATGTTCTGGAGTGTAATCCACGCCACACTGATCACAGTCTGGGGACTGAACCAATCCCAGTCTGTGACGATGAGCACGAAGAAGCGTGTGCCCCGTACGAAGACGAGACAGCACTTTACCCATCCAGGCCGGGAAACCCATAAGGGGTGAAGTCCAGTTACACTCAGGTTGGAGATAGTAGAGGGTGCGGCCCACAGAGGAGGAGCGCCACTCGTCAGTCCATGCGCGCAGAACCAATGCTCGGATCGCTGGACGCACCGATTTTGCAGAGACCGTCAAACCAACTGCCTGCACACCAATGGACGTTGCTGCCCTGGCAATGCCATCCACCTGCTCATTGCCAGCAGACCCATCATGGCCCTAGACCCACTGCAACATTACAACACCTCCATTGCTCGCCGCCCAGAACTTCCGACACACAGTATAAACAAACGGGTCACTGAGCTCCTGGGTTGCCACCGCCCTGCAAAGCATAGCAACGGCTGCTTGCGAATCTGAGAATATAGTAAAGGAAGGCAGGAACAAGTCGAGGGCAACATCCAGAGCAGTAGAAATGGCGCAGAGCTCACACATCGTGATCGAAAAAGCAACCGCAGCTCGTCGACTCAAAAACACCTTCAAAGATGGAACAGAGACACCTAGTCTACCTGACCAGAACTCGCGATAGAATGACGCATTGCAGTACACCGCACACTCAGTGGCAGAGCCACAAAAAATGGACACCAAACTCGGACACCAGGTCCACAGAAGGGTACAACAGCATCAACATGGAGCACAGAAATTGACGGAAGACTGCGGAGGAGTTGTACTCCCCTCCCTGCTGGGCCAAGAGAACTCAGAATTGTCAAATGTAGGCTGAAGTAATCAGTGACAATCTGACCCACAAGATCAGTTGACCCCCGACACGCTCCGCTGCACGCAGACTCAATGGTGGCTCGCATGACTATACACAGAGCGCCCGGATCAGAGTCGACACAAGGAAACCTGTTACAGTCCGGAGACAATCGTTGACGAAAACTTGCAACGACTTGAGATGTCTGTCAGTGGGATGAAGGAACGGAAGGTGATAATCTTAAACCGAACACACAAACACCTTGTACACAGCGGTCAAGGGACCCCGTCTCTTACCGTCCATTCGCGGCAGACGCTTTAGAACAGAGGAACGGGAATGTATCCTGCTCTTCAGACTGGTTACATGCCGATCCCAGTCAAGATGCTCGTCCAAACTCCCAGATACTTCATAGAAGACACTTGAACAACAGTCGTGTTCTCTACCTGAATGGACAGCGGCGCCAACAGTCGAGCCCGCGACTGACGGAAGACCACAAGCTCAGTCGTCGCAGGGGCCAAAAAGAGACCCCTTTCAGACAAACGTGTAGCAACCCTTTGCACAACATGCTGCACCTCCATGCAGCACCTGCCAGGATCCTCACCAGCAAACCACAAAGCTACAACGTCTGCATAACAGACAATGTTGCAGGTCTCACGAATCTCAACAAGGACATCGTTGATGGCCACCGCGAACAAAAGAGGACTCAAACAGCTCCCCTGAGGGAGACGACGGTCGGACTGGGCCTCAGTAGACCAGTGTCCATTTACCCTTGTTGCAAAAAGACGCATCCCCAGTAGAGCGCATAGCGCATTCACAAGTTTTGAACCTACACCCATGCCCGTCCGGTGGGCTCATGCGACACCAACAGTGTCATACGCAGCTTTTATATCCAAAAAGACTGCAACGACAGTGAGTCCATGGCCCCACGCCTCATGGATCCCAGACAAGAGAAACATGATGGCATCTTGAGCAGTTCGATTAGCTTGGTACCCAAACTGAATGGGTGCCAAACAGTGATGGAACTCTAAATGCCACTCTAGTCGTTTGACCAGCATACGCTCATACACCTTCCGTATATTGGACAAGAGAGAAATTGGCCTATAATTCGCAACACTAGAACGAACAGAACCCGCCTTGTGGACTGGTACAATGATGGTGAAAAGCCATGACTCTGGTACTGGTCCACCATCAAAAATGTCCTGGAAAATGGCTAAACAATCACTCAATGCTCGCGCATTGAGGCTGTGCAGACTCTTGCATGACACACCATCAATGCCAGTGGCACTGCTGTCCCTGCACTTGGCAAGAGCCAGGGAAAACTCTGAGACATCCCACGGAAGATCTACTGGAGGATTCACCTCTGCACACAGATGGGGTAGGGGTGGGGGGGGGGGGGAGCCAGAGGGGAGAGCATACACGCTCGCAAACCGCTCATTGAAGGCATTGGCCATGGACACCCCCTTTAAAACCTCAGTCGACTGGGTGCGCGGGTCATAAACCCACGACACCATCTCTTTAGTAGACCCATGCGTTATGATTTTCCAGGCACAGCCCAGAGACGAAGAGGAACAAACTCGATCCGGGTACGAGTCGCGCTTTTTCCGCATGTACGCCGTTTCCCGAGCTGTACCCTGATAACTATAACATGTAACATCACATGGATGCCTCCTCCAATATACCTGTAGGCTCTCCGCCTATCTCTAATAGCACATAAGCACCGCGCAGTCCACCACACAGGGTACTGTTTTTTTTTTTTTTTTACTCATTAGGCCCCGACACAGCCTTACGCCTCACACAAACTCTATTGGAAGTAATCCACTCATCAAAACTACCATTAGAAATCACTGGTTGAGTACCACAACTCTTCTTAGGCAGGTCAGATGAACCCAGAGGAAGTAGGACCACTGGGAAATGATCATTACCCCTCTGGTCATCTGACACGGAGAAGCAAAACCGTTTCTCAATCCCCGGAGAACATAGGAAAAAATCAAGTACCGATTCTTGAGCCACACCCCTCTGCCATCTGGAGAAAGTCGGTGTACCATCTTGAATTACATATAGGCCTACTCGATCAATAGCAGCCGCTAGATTGCGTCCATGCGTGTCAACTCTGGTCGAACTCCAATCATAAGGGTGGGCATTGAAATCGCCACAAACAATGAAAGGGGGAGTAAAGTGAGTAAGCCAGGCCTCCCATACTTCAGTAGACAGAGATAGTGTAGCATGGACCACAACTACAGTCACCCAATGATTAAACATGTAAGCCCGAACTGCACACGCATCCAGTCCTTCATATTGGGACACGAAGTGTGCTGTTCACATACGGGGCGGACCATCTGAGAAACAACCCCACTCTCCGACCATTCGAGACAAAGTCCGTCTGAAACGCGGACGCCCCACTAAAATTTTGAGTACACAAATTTGTTTCCTGAACACCCAATATGTCAGCAAACCGCATTAGATTTTCCACATCCGCTAATTTGTTACGAATTCCTCTGCCATTCCACGAAGCTATGGTATAATTACACAATTTGGACAACTCTAGTTTCTAACCTAATCTAACCCTCACCTCCTCTATCCCCAACAATAAGATAAGACTTTCGCTGTTTGAGTGGCGAAAACCACTAAGGCGATAAAGCGAAAGTCTTACCGCATTGTTGCTGAACGTCATCCTCTAACATATTTGTACAACGACGAGTTGAATCTTTAATGGCGAGCCATTGTCGCAATAAAGCGACAGTGATATTGCATTGTTGCCGAACCATCGTTAAAAATATTTGTACAACAACGATTTGCATTGTTAGTAAGCGAGCCATTATTGTCATAGCACAACGAGTCATTGTTGGCGGGATTGTTCTTTGCTCCAACTCCGTTTTTGGAACTCAAAACCTGCAATAAATACCTTATTTGTTTATTTTAATCAATTTTTTAAATCTTTCCTTTGGGTCTTTCTTCAGCTGCAATAAATGTATTATTTTGGAAACATTGACACGTAAATATTGTTACACAAACATAGATAGCGGTGGTAGGCTAGATTAACTTACGTTAGTAAGAACCAAATACCTTCGTTTTCTTACTTACTTGCATACCTTTGTTTTCTTACTTACGTAAGTAAGAAAACGAAGGCCTTTGGTTTTTACTTACGTAAGTAAATCTACTACCGCTATCAATGATTACGTATCAATGTTTCCAAAATAATACATTTCTTGCAGCTGAAGAAAGACATGAAGGAAAGATTTAAAACCGATTAAAATAAACAAATAACGCTTTATTGCAGTTATTGATTTAAAAAAAAAACGGAGCTGGAGTAAAGAACATTCAGGCCAACAACGGCTCGGTTACTAACAATGCAAATAGTTGTTGTGCAAATATGTTCCAAGATGGTGCGGCAACAATGCGCTAACACTGTCGCTTTTTGCAACAATGGCTCGTACACTAAAGATTCAACTCGTTGTTGTACAGTTCTGGCAGAAAGTAAATTTACAAACGTAATGTCGTTATAGCGAAAAAAGGCATAGTTGCATTATGGCATTGTTGAACCTGAGCAAATATAGTGCATCAGAAGATATTAAGGCACGTGCATACCTTTGTTGACGCTTGTCTCACTATAACAATAATGCTGGGTTTTGTAAATTTACTATCTGCCGGAACTGTACAAATATGTTAGATGATGGCGTTCAGCAACAATGCGGGAAGACTTTGCTTTATTGCCCTCGTGGCTTCGCCACTCGGGTAAACCTCGAAAGTCTTACCGCATTGTTGCCGATCGCCATCGCCTAACTGATGCTCGCCCCTTTTACACTTCGGGTGGCAGACTTTGAACTAACCATTGTAGGCAATGCATCATAAATTGAATACTACCGCGTAAAAGGGCATGGGATAGTCCAACTCTGTAACCACATTAGGGAGGGCAAGTCAGAAAAAGTCTTTACTGCAATTGTATAAACGTGCCTCGGGTGAGGACACCCCCCCCCCCAATCCGGGAGGAAAGTTGGACTTCCTCATCCTTCTTAAGGTCGGCAGTATTTGACCCGTACCTAGGGAATGGACGGGCAACCAGTACACAGCAATGGCGTACCGACCGCCTTGAGGCCGTGAAAAGCTATACACGGTGTTCGAAAATCAAATTTGATGTCGGTTGCACAGATAGCTGAAATTTTCAAAAGGTTGTTTACGAAAAGCTACATGAATCTATAGTATGTTAATTCACGGTGGATGCGCCCTGAGGAGAAATTCTGCTAGAATACCATGTAGTTCTATTAATGGCATTCGTAAATGCAACGTTGTTGCCTCCTCAATTATTAACACGGTGAAACAACAAGTCATAGTTTGCGAGCATGTTAGCCGTAATGAGTTGGGAGGGAGAAACGATCGGAAAAGGGGGAGACATGAGGTGGGGGAGGCTGGGGGGGGGGGAGAAATTTAGCTGACAGTGCATTCGTAAAGTAAACAATGGGGTTCATGGGTTTCATGTACGCATGTTTTTAATGCGTAGCTCGGAGAAATCAAAAGCACGAGGTCGTAAAATGATGTGAACAACAACATCATGACTTCCAGGACAAACTGTATTTACCAAGCCCCTTCTTTGTTTTTACCCAAAATTAAATTTTTACATGCTGTAAGAATACGCGTTTATGCATGCCTAATGAGTTTATACGTAAATATGTTTGCTCTAGAGTCTTGTAGGTTTTTTTGTGTGTTGTTTTGAGGTTGATAGAAACGAGCTTGAATATGCATTCTTCGTTCAAGTTCAAATTAACCGCAAACTTATTTGTTTTCTTAGGCAAGGTTACCAAACCAAAATGTTATCCAAGTGCCTTTGAGAAAACAGATTTAAAAAAATAATTGTAGCATTAACACAGAGCAACCTTTTATGGTCGTCAGATTAAAAGTACGTGCTTCTTTTACTGAATGCTGGCTTCCATGTTCAGCTTTGCCACATTTAGTCAAAAACTAGTTAAAATTCCCCTACGTGCAGCATTCAGCATCCACACATCTAATTAGTCATTAAAATTCAATATATACATATGTTATTTCACTTGATATTTCGTATTCAGATCTGACTTCTTCGTGAAAAAAAAATATTTGCACTTGTTAAGTTATTTAGTTTAAGAAGCCATTTAAGTGCACCCCAAACCAAGGTTATTCTTAAGAACAAAGTTTAATCGGGGCGAGGTTTAATCGTCTAACTGGAAATTGCATAATTGGAAGAACGTATACAGTATGACGAAAAATCGTCTAACATGAATTTCGTATAATAGAAAATCGTCTAACACGAAATTCGTATGACGGAAAATCGTCTATGTTCCTGCCTCGCCCGCTGCGGCTATACATACACATAACATCAGAAACCTCGACTGTATTATTGCCCACTTAGACGTTTATCAGCTATTATTGCCCACTTAGA